>JASSUY010008463.1:0-49547 GCA_032466535.1 Forpus xanthops
CAGCCTGGAGAAGAGAAGGCTGTGTGGAGACCTCATAGCAGCCTTCCAGTATCTGAAGGGGGCCTATAGGGATGCTGTGGAGGGACTCTTCATGAGGGACTGTAGTGATAGGACAAGGGGTAATGGGTTCAAATTTAAACAGGGGAGGTTTAGATTGCATGTAAGGAAGAAATTTTTTAGTGTAATGGTGGTGAGGCACTGGAATGGGTTGCCCAGAGAAGTTGTGAATGCTCCATCACTGGCAGTGTTCAAGGCTGGGTTGGATAGAGCCTTGGGTGGCATGGTTTAGTGTAAGGTGTCCCTGCCCATAGCAGGAATGTTGGAACTAGATGATCTTAAGATATCCAAACACTAGTCAAAAGCATTTACTGAGTGGTCTGCATTTACTAAGTGTTGTACAGTTATTTGCATAGAAGCATGAAAAACAGTGCTGCCCTGATTTTAAATATTTTGTGAACTTTCTGTTCTTCAAAAAGATCTTTATTGTTCTGCATTATTTTTCATTCATACAAAAAAGTTTTATTTGCATTTACACTTAGACCTCTGAAAACATATTTTTAAAAAAATACACCTCTCAGAAAAAAACAATGTAATTTGCCACACTAAGGAAAAACTAAGTGAAGACATTGCTTAACGCAAATCATTTGTGCTCCAGTTCCATATTCTCTCTAAGCCACGAGAACACTTGGGCATTTATTTCTTCCATGACATCATCTGCTGTTCGTCCTTTGACTGCCATCCCATGGTTTGCTTTATCAATCCAGTGGATTTTTTTAGGGGCTTTCATTTTGCTTACCACACCTTCTAGCAATTGCTGCAGAGAAAGTAAGAATGAAAAAGTCAGAGGATCACAGCTGCTACAAACTGCAACTCCTGCACATCTCCTGCTTTGCCTGTGCAACAGACAACAGGCAGCTTTCAAAACCAAAACGGATCTGCAACACCTTAATAGAAAAGATGCGATGATACTGTGTTCACTAATGGAATGTGCTCAAAGGTTCACCCCCATTCAAAAGCAGAATAGCGGGAAGTTAGAACTTCTAAAGCTGTGACAACCCTGTGCAGGCTCCTTCCCCACAATGAAGAAGGAATTCACTATTGCTGCCTAAAGGTTGCACCAGCAATAAAATGTCAGAACTTTGCAATATAATTATATGGAGGCTGGCCTTGACTCCCTTCACCTCTCTCAGCAACACATCTAAGAACCAGCTCAAAAAGTCTTAAGAGCATTCTCCATTAAGAAGGTACTCCAAGGATCTGTTGTTTGCTAGCCTGACTTATTTTGGTGACAACTTCTCATGAAAGCATTGACTCCTTAGAAACTGCCCAAGCACAGAAATGCCAATTGCACATACTCCCAAATTCAAGCTGAACTGTTCAAGCAGGTACCATTTTGCAAGAGAACAAGGCAGAAAGCCACTGTATTTGCTGGTTTAAGCAGCAACAGAAAGCATCACCAGGCTTCGTGATGTCCAATGAAATTTCCTACCCAAGGCTTCCTTCAGAATATATGTACATAAAGAGAGAAGGCTGTTAATCAAAGTCATGTACACCAGTACAGACATCACTGGGACTCATTCCTCCCTACTGCCCCTTCACAGCAGGATTTACAAGGGTACTCACTTTTTCACACATCTCACCTGCTGATCCCGAGACAAACAGCACTGGACACCTGATCAATAATAAATCTTCATCCCGGAGCTTGGACTGAAGTTTTGGTCGATGCAATGGGTAAGATAAACATACAAGACCTTGAATGAAGTCATCATCATCATCACCCTGGCTAAGCTGACATACCACAGATGCAGCAGCTCGTGAGCCCATGGAGCGGCCTTTCTCCCATGTTAAAGGAAAAAAATACATCTGCTGTCACCTCATCTACATTCTGTTTGAGTAAACAACAAAAACTGAGTGTATTTCAGTCTGTGGTAGTAAAAAATGCTAGAGATAATTTCATTTATCTTCTCCATGAAAGATATTAATCTTAATTTCAATATTTTCTTCTAAAATATTTGTCTGATTGTATTATAATTTTACATCCCCACTTAAAAAAGAAGGGAGGGGGAAGGAAAAATAAATAGAGAAAGATCCTTTGCAATACTGGAAAGAACAAAGCTCATCCTAGGGGCAGAAGGAAGAGAGAGACAAGTCCTGTACTGCAGACCCTTCAAATCTGAGATAGCAATGCTATTATCTTGTACAATTTTTGTTTGTACAACCTTAATCTGCTCAAATTATATCCAAATATTTATACGTCTTACTCCCCAAATAAATCCAGCAATATCCAGTCTGAATCTCAGACTTCAGCCTACAAGTATAAGGGAGGAAACAAAATATTAAAGTGTCAACTTGTACCATGAGGTCAGTCTACAGCAGCAAGGTGGTATCAAAACTTCTCCTCAAAGAGGAGGTATCTGAGCTGACAATGCTCTGTAATTGAGTGTTAGAAGTGGCTGATTCCAGTGGGATCACCTTGCATAAGTGCAGATTTGGTTTCACTTAATCAGAGAATTTTCAGAGTTTCCTGTATCAAGTTATTCCTAATCACACCCATCTATTTCCCTTTTCACATACTGGTTTTTTTTTTTTACCAGCCACTAGGTTTCATCTACCAAAACCCGTTTTAGGAAACTGGTTTTCCATATATCAGTAACTAGAATTCTTCAAGACCTGCAGTTAAAAAGTACAGTGATTATCAGAGAACACATGCCCTGTCACTTAACAAGTGACAAGTTTTCTCCCAAAGTACATGGTCTAATGCTCTTTCATTCCTGCTTCTGGAGTGAGATCTGTGGCATCAGAAGGAGGGTGAACAGATCTGGAATCTGAAGACAGCGGCAGGTTAAATGTTCCCATGTGTGACCCCAGCAGCAGTGAGACAGCTGAGCTTGCACACCCGCCCTCTGCAGCCACCAGTTACTGGGCTGGCAGCATTCAGCTCCAGTTAAGAGACCCAAACGCAAAGCTGTCAGCAGGCTTTGCACCGCTGCTCCCAGAGGACCACTAATCAATTAAGGAAGGTTAAAACATTCAGCTGTCAACAGAGAGCTGAACTGCTCTCCCTAGGCAACTGACCAGCAGGACTTCATTCAGCTTGTTCTCATGTCAGACAGCAAGCTTTTAGCGCCACCTCAAACTCAAACCTGTCATCCGCATCTGTTCATCCACCTCCTACCAAACTAGGACAGTCTTCAGCAACAGAGTAATTGCAGATCATCTTTAGAGAGAGCATAGGAGTAAAACTTATAGATAATAAAAACAATACCTGCAAGGAAGACACCTGAAAGTTTATAATCATCAGAAAGCTTTAGGTATTCCTAAAGAAATGAAATAAAGAGAAGCATTACAAGTCAGAATTAAGACGGCTGAGAAGCTAGGGATTGTTTTGTTTCTAGCTATTAAACATAAAACATGAAGCTCTGTCAGCACTGCAGATTAAATAAAAAACAGATACATACAAGATACTCTCTTCTTTTTTCATACAAATAACTTCCTAACGTTTTGCAGCAACAACATAATAAGCATAAGCAATTTCACATTAGCTCTCTGCCAAGATTACAATCAGATGGCCTATCCAGTTACCAAAACATAAAAAAATCACTGCATATCAACTTACAGTAACAAAACAGAAACACACTCTCAGCTTACAGAAAGGCAAGATAAGTTAGCAAAAGTGCCTTTCACAGAGGTCATGTATTTTCAATGAAAAGATTAAGACAGTTATCTGTCAGTTATGTCTGACAGAAAAGATGAAATTCAGCAACAATTTTTTCTGTTTTCAGGAGGTAACAAGATGTTATTTTAGCAGATGCCTTTGAATTGCATTTGCACAGCAGCAAATTAGTATAAACTCACTAACATTATATTCTTCATAAAAGAATAGAGAACAGATCTAGCATAGTCTAACTTCAAATTAATGTACATAAAATCACAAATAATTCCTTAATAACTGCACTTAATTCCCCTATAAAAACATCTGATGCTCAATGCAAAGTGCTCAAGCTGCCTTCCCATGCCCCAGTAAAAGTAGCTAGATTATCAAGAGAAAATTTTCCCTCCTTCCTACATGCTCCAGAACAGGAAGATACTCTAAGGTAGTACTATCATAACAAAATGTGCTCATTTTAACAAAACCTAAGCACGTAAGTACATCTTAACTAAGGCAGCAGCAACAGAGATAAATACACACATGTAACAGTTTAAACTGATTTTGAAATCAAAGACTATTTATGTTATAGGCCTCTCATATGCTACTCCTAACCTCTTAAACTTCAATTCTTCCGGTGACCTGGAGTCCCCTACTCTTTCCCCAGAGTCTTGTTCTCCCAGCTACCAACCTCAGAGCCTCAGCTCAATTCCTAGGTCAGCTTTCCTACATAAACTCCTTCCAAAGTTGTTTCCCTTAATTCCCCTCCCCAAGCCCTCGCAGAACACCCACCTCTTGTTTCCATCCTAAATACTTCCTTTTTTTCAAGCTGTAAGCTCTCTCACAAAACACCCTTGCTTTCTTCACATCCTTTCTCAAGCTCTTCTTTCTCTCCTGGCACCCAAACCCACATATATGCTACTGCCCATATAAAAATTGATCCTGCTCTTCCTGTTCACAAGCAGTGCCCCATTTAGCTAACCATCACTTCTGATTTTCCTGCTGTTGCTTCACTAATCTTTGGTCACAATTTAAGAAACCCAGAAGATGACACCCACGGCAGAATTCAGTCACTTCTTACCACAACTGTTTTGAAGGCCTTAGCCCTATAAGCAATGTTAAGGCCTTTACAAGTAAATCGCAGGCACAGGATTCCATGGGACGCAAGACAGGCTGCCAAAGACACTAAGTGAGGGAAGTTCATATCTCCTCCAGCTCCATGGGTAAGAATCACTCCGTATGTTGGTTTCTTCTCTGGAACAGAAAAGACAGCATCGAGATACTTGTTTCCAAAAGGTATTTTCACTTTAACCTGCAAATGAAACAAAAAACAATATAATTAAAAAATCCCATGCTTTCAGTACAGATATTATGACAAAGAGAAATCAGACAATTAAGAAAGAAGCCAACACTGCAAGTCCAATTTCATTTCTTCTGTTTAGGAGTACTAAATGAGTAACTCTACCTCTGGCTCAAGTATGTTCCAAGCAATAACGGCAAGTCACTTTATTACTCCACACCTTATTTTCTCCATTAGAATAATAATCCTCTCCAGCTTCAAAGGATGCTTCAAGGCATAAACTCTCAACCTTCTCTATATAGCTATTTGAGAGCTAACTGCCACATTTGACTTGAACATTAAGTCTTCCACAGTAAGAAACATTAACTCTCTGTAAAACTTAAAAAAAAAGAAATATGAATTCTTCTACAGTTACAGTTTCCTACAGTGGAAAACGTATTTTTGCCTCCCATGTCCCACTGACATCATTAAATAAAAGAATTAAGGAAGCATCTACACATTTATTAGAACAGAATTACTTTGGGTCTGTAGAGCCATATGGAGTATACATGATTAAGAGAACCCCATGCTGATAGCAACTATTTAATACCGTAGCTGCAGGATCCATGTACAAGCTTCACTATGAAGGGAAAAGACCAAAATAAGAATAGTATGAAAAATTGATCTGAATACACTAGGTTTAGAAATTACAGGCAACTGTAACAAAAATTCCACAGGGATTACTTTTTTTCCTCATAGCATGTTTAAATAGTAACTGATGGCAGATGCCACAAGATACGTATTTCATGTATAATTAATACTGTAAGATAAGCAAGGCATTTACTTTCTAACTAGCAGCCTGAAGCACAGAAATACATGACATGAAGACAGCCAAGCAAATACTGTCAAGTGACACAGTAGTACGCATACTGTGGAGCAGATATCTGCATATGGCACCTGTATATAGCAATCTGCTCTAATGGAAGGTGTCCCTGCCCAGAGCAGGGGTGTTTGAACTACGTATCTTTAACAGCCCTTCCAAGCCAAACGATTCTATATAGTCAAAGACTGAACTTTCATCAAGGACAGCAGACAGCACAGGTTCAGATAAAGCCAGCTTCAGGCTGGCAGAGAGCCTCCTCGTGACAGACATCTGGAGGAGCTGAATGAGCCGAGCCGGCTAATATTCTGCTGAATGACAGGGGGGTGCAGAGCGAGTGCCCCGTATCTGCTGCAGCGGCTGAAAAGTGAAAACACCACAGGGCAGGGTTGAAGTACTATTTCATTCCATTTTTGCCTCCCAGAGGCTCTCTCTGCTTGGCAATGGTCTTACAGAAGCACAGCTCAGGACAGGAGGAGGTTGCCAGTGGCATCAGAGAGGCCTCTGCCTAGCTTAAAAGAGGGGAGGCTGGCAAGAAGGTAACAGCCAGGCCGCTGCTCCGTGAACACACCAGCCTGCACCGGGATCAGCCCGCATCTACCCCCTCCACGAATCTGCTGGGAAGAGGGCAGGGCGGCAGCGAACCCACCCCCCCGGCTCTCTGGGCTCCCCCACGGGGCACAGCGGCTCCTGCAGGACCTCACAGAGGCAGAGCAGGCACAGGGACCCGCGGGCGGCTGCTCCACTGCGGCCTGAGCAGAGTAGCCGGGACCCTTCCGATTGCCGGTGAGACCCCGTGGCTCGCCCCGCGCTCCGGGCATCACGAATCCCTCGCCACGCCGCGGCCGAGGGGAACCACTCTCAACCGCAGCCTCCCCGCGGGTGTCCCCGGCACAGAGACTGCGGAATCCAACGACCCCCACGACAGGGGACTGAAGGGATCAGCCGCCATACCTCAGCCTGCCCGCCCATGCCTCCGCCCCGTGAGGTCACGTGAATGACAGCCCTCCCCTCCATCGCTTGAGAGCACCTCCCTCGGGGGGGCGGATACCGCGGTGTTTGATTGGTTATAGGTGCACAAGGCCCCGCCCACAAGGGCGGTGATAGGCTGCGGGCTATGCGCGTGGAGAGGGGATGGCGTCGGGTGGTGGTGGGTGCTTGAGGGGATGTGGGGAGGTGGTGAGGTGAGGGTTGTTGTTGCTGGGCTGGCCGGGGGCACGGTACACCCCGGTTTTATTCATTGTACATGGAAAACATGGCTGCTGTTAGTATTCCTGAAGAAATAAAGCAAACTGCTGAGGAAATGGTTGGAAAGTCAGGTTCTCCCTGACTTCAAGTACAGATGCGATCCTTGCTATGAGTTAGGTGTCCAGAGCCACATCAAGCGATCCTTCTGGCAGTTGTCAGGGCACTGAATCTACGTGGTGTTCACAAAGGGGAGAGACAAACTACATGGGTGGTATTTTAAGTACCAGCATACTGCTACGCCCTGGGCTGACTTTATTGTACCATAAAAAAATCTAGTGTGCTCAAAACACAGCCTTAAACTGATGGAAGGCGGCATCAATATTCTACAGCAATGCTTGCAGCATTTATGTATCGAGTGTTTCACAGATAGAATTACAGAATGGTTTGTGTTGGAAGGGATTTTATAGCTCATCCAGTTGCAACCCGCTGCCATGGGCAGGAACACCTTCCACTAGACCAGGTTGCTCAAAGCCCCGTCCAACCCGGCCTTCAACGCTACCAGGGATGGGGCAGATGTCCCAAAAATTTCTAAAATCTCACATGGCAAGGTGTTTAGTCAGAGATCATATTTTATTCCATCATCAGTGTATAAAACTTATATGTTAGGATACCCTATTGCTTAACTGATTCGAGATGCCATCAACAAATGGAACTCTGTTTTTCACTTACCATCTGCTGGATAATAAGCACGTTTTGGCTTGTGCTCCGAGTGCCTGGCTGTACCTCTGCCGGTTGGATATTGTCAAACATTGTCATCCAAACATTGTAGCCCTATGAGAAGTGAACCCGTCAGAGTAGCTGGGATGTACCCGCTATCCTGGTGACCACCCTGCCCTCGGAGGACTGCCAGCTTCCCAGGCAAATTCCCAGCCCAAGCATTATTATCATAAATGGTAAGTGTTAAGGGCAGAAGTTCAAGCTGGAAAAGACAGAAAGGTTTATTTTGTCTAAATTTCTACTTTGCCTTAAAAAATGTTGAGCTAAAGCAAGATGCAGGAGCAGAAAGCTGAATGAGAAGTGCAAGCATAGCCTGCATGAGTTGTACACTTTTCACTGGGAGCTGAATGGCAGACAATGTTGATATAGTGGCTCCTTTAGCCATAGCTCACATTTGGGGGTCCAGCAGATTAGGGAAAAAAATGCTGGAGTAATGCCAGATTAATTTACCTTGGGTGGAGATCACACTATTCTGATTAATACTTAATATCCATTAAGGCTTTATAAATGCGATAGATTTGAGATGCTATGTTGTCCCAAAGCAGTTACAAACTCAACTTCAACTCAGAACACAGTAACGAAAGGAAGAAGAAAAAGAGTTAACAAAAATCTTCATATTAATCTTACAGCTTTTTCTACTTCATTGCTTTCTTTCCTATACTTAATGGATCATGCACTTTGGTAATAATTTATATTTTTGGTGGTGTTTTTCTTCTTTCTTGGTCTGATTTTTGCATTCTCCCTTTCAATTTTTCCTCCCTGTTCAGTCTACCTTCTATATTTCCTCTGCTTTATTCACATACTGTTTTCAGAGTGGTCCTTGAGGATTATGCCTCCCATTAAATAGATACATATGTAACCCCTCTCCACTGGAAAACTATTTTCCTCTTCTGTTTCCATGCAGGTTCGAGGTATTTATTAATTCATGCCTGCAGAGGTGGGTGCTAGCTTTGTGGAATTACAACCCTCATACCTAGTTATTGGTTTTTAATTCTGCAGCATATCTCCTCAAAATTAGGCTTCTGTGCTCTTAGGGGGACCTTTCAGTAGATTCTGGTTGATTTTCAAGTGTTCTGAGTAACTTCTGAAATCCAGAAGTATTAACTGCCAGCAGTAACTGAAAATCATAATGCTTTTCTTTCCATGCAAGTATGAACTAAACATGAATTAAGAGCTTGCATTTCAGCTCCCACCTTTGAAGATACTGACAGTAAATCTTTTCTGAACTTCTGAATTAATATTTTAATTCAATATCTAAGAAAACGTGGTTTCTTAGGTGTGCAGCATCATTTTATAGCTAACCTCACATCACTCCTGGAAATAGATATTTTTTCTGAAAACAATGTGTGTTCTATAATAATCTAAATTTGCCAAAAAGTATGAAAATTATGTAAGATATGTGGTTGGACATGTCTCCGAGAGAATATGTGTTGTGTATTATTATAACCTATACACTGCTGTAAGCACTTCTAACAGATTTGATATACCAAAGACAGCTGGGTTTGAAGAAACAGTGGCTATTTATCAAAGAATGACATTATCCAAAACCTAAACTTGGGACCTGTTAACTTTCAGTAATGCATCAAACAATCCCTGTTCTTTTCTTTGGATTATAAGTACAGCTTTTCATACCAGAGACTTACATTTTACGCGATAGGAACAACAGAGATGACCTTTCCCACTAATCTTGTGTTGGAATAGGTTTGTTTAGAAAAATGTATAAAAATAGTTATAAAAGTGTAAAGTAGTATGGGGCTTTCATGTATTTCAGCACAAAATAAATGAAGGCTGAAGGGCAGGGGATCAGAAACAGTTTTTTTTTTCTATTCTTAAAATTTTTAATAAAAGACCATCAGAATTATATTTTCTTGCTTTAGGCTGGAGAAGTACATATTTATTTTAAAAGCTCAACTCTCACTCTAACTTAGAAACTTGACTTTTGCCTAAGACCTTCCATTTTTTTCCTTTCTGGAGGATGTGGATACAGAAGGACACATACACATGCTGTGTGCACAGGTGTTTAAAGCACCTCTACTGATTTTCTGAAAGTGACCAGCAAGCTATCATTTCATGAGCCAGTAGGGTTTCCTGATTAAAAAGTGGTGATATCCATAATGCTGACTATCTTTTGCCTATTGTATCTTGCTTGCTGAGGGACTGAAAAGATTTTGAGGTCCTCTGTGAAAGAGGAAATTATGGACAGGCGATAAGCAGAACCATCATAATGTGCTGCAAAATACAGGATTTAGTGTGGCATGTAAACCCCTGTGTCTTTACAATGAGGTGGAGAACTTGGCGGCTTGCATTAATTTTCCACAAGAAGGGTGAAGGAGCAAGGCAGATGCTCACATTCTGCAGATATGAACATCGACCACCAGTGAGGTCAGAAACTGTCTTGGCTGTAACTTCCCTGGGAACCTTAGTTTAGACAGAAGGTGAATTATTGAAACCATTTATTGATGGTAATTAATGGTAATTCTGTAATTCAGTCTGATGAAATGGATTTATTAAGCATTTTCTTCATTTGATACTGATAACAATATCATTGGTTTATTATTCTAGTTTTTCCTGTGATCTCAGGTTTCTCATTATATTTGTCCATCATTAATTAGCTTATTCAGACTGTAATACATCAATAACACACTTGCTGTCATGTGTATTTGCTAGATACTGATTTTTATGAAATTATGATATGTCTGGTGTCTCTTTTGGCATTATATTGGTCACAAACTCTGGGAGCACTGATAACGTCAGGTAACAAATATGCAATGCATAAAACTTTCTTTCCATTTCAAACTGTCCGAAACTCTGGGAACATTTCTGGCTTTGTAATTGTAGTGCTAAATGGAAGGCCTTTACTTAATTAAGGAGGGTGTCATCATAACACATGCTATACATTTCTCAGGGTGTTTGTTAGGGATTTTGTATTCCCTCATTGTTCTTGATGAGTGCAACCATGTTGTTTTCCAGTGGCAGCTGTTACAAATTATTCTTGTGCTGGGACTGCATGGCATATGGCTGGCAGGAGGTCACTCTGGCTATTCTCTCCGCTTGGCTGGCTGCAAACTGACCTGGCAAAGAGCCAGTGGAACAAACCTTTCTGCTCCCACTGCTGTAAGGAAAGAATTAATAGTTGTGGCATGTTAGTACAATCTTTGAATGCTGAACTCAATTCTACATATGTTTTCACTCTGGCGTTTCACTCTGTTTATATCTGTTGCTTCTTCAAGAGATTAGCATGGGTAGGGATGGTAAAGAACATTATTGCCTTTGCTAGGATTACTGTTATTGTGAACACTGTGTTGAGATCTGAGGCTCTTTTAACATTTAATTCTCAGTCCAAAATACTGATATCATCTGAAGTCATGTCATTAGTCATCCAAAAGAATTATTTATCAGGAGATTGTTCCTATTTATAGTTATAAACAAGGTGTCATGGCCCCCCAAAACAGGCACTCTGAACATTTTGCGTCTTGTTGCAAGCTCCTAGACAATTTTCACTTCCATTAATAACTTGATTTATTCCAAGATGAAGAAAATTACATTGAACCTGTCTTTACCTGTAATTCACAGTCACACAGGTCAGAAAACGAAGCCCTTTGTTTATCTGTAAATTGCCAGAGCATGTGCAACTGCAGAGTAACCCTGAGGCTCTGCAGCTGTCTGCCATCCCTTCCTCAGTTATGAGTCCTCCAGCTCATTTCTTCCATTTGTACAGACATTCGCCTTCTAACCCTATTCTCCAAAGCATTCCAGCAATCCCCTCAGCCTCACATTACCTGAAAATTTAAGAAGTACTTTACCTACTCTGTAGTCCAAGATATTTCTAAAGATGGTGAGTACCTGAATGAAGTACATGGAACTCTCTTTGATTTATTATTGTGTTCTGATGGTGGTGTTCTCACACCACTGAGAAGTGTTTTCTGGCTTTGCATGTGTGCTGTTGAAAGTTTGATTCATGTTATCTTGAACAACCTAGTTGATTGTGTGATACCTCGATTCTTTAGTCTGAAGGAAAGAAGAAGTGGAACTTTTATTTAAAGTCAATATATGCTGCTCTTCAAAAAATCTGCTACTCTGGGGTAGGAGGAAAATAATTTGGTTTGACGCAACTTAGAAAATCCACCCTGGATACTCTTCACCTTTAAGTAGATTTCAGTGTACACAAGGAGTGTGTGTGTATTTGCTTTAATAGTGCCTAGGAACTGAAGTTAAACTGAAAGGTCTCATTAACTTCTCCGTATTCTCCTCTTTTAACTTAACACATTGTCATGACCTCACATACGTTAAGAGGATCTAGTTTGCTACTGGCTATATTCTTTTGAATACAAACATCCATACTCATCATACATATATATATGCACGCTGAAAGTGTTAGCAAGCAAGGAAACAACTCTATGAATGCCTGTTAACTGCAGATGTGGCTATGGATGGCCCCAGGCAGAACTTTCTAAGAGTATTAGTACTACTCGGAGCTATCTTATAGGTCACAGTGTGTCCAAAGACAGTTCAGACATCACTGAACTGTGCTCAGTGATTTTTGGAAAGCTATGCTCATTGCTCAGCAAACTAGTGAATTCATCTTGGTGCATGTGCTCCATGCATCAGTGTTTTCGAGAATTAGCATCTTAGTGCATTTGATAATCCATGTAGGTGGGTATTCTTGAAGTCCTGTGTTTAGTGACATACCTAAAAACAATCTGATCATACCTGGAGAGATGATATTTATCTTGGAGTTAAGTACCTTTGATGCAGATCTCTTTATTTACAAGACCTGCTCTTCTGAGCACAGGAGAAATCAACCATAGAGAGATGATGTCCTGCCTTACAGCCCTCCAGTGTTCTCAGCCACATCACTAGCTGAAATCTTTTACCCTTTTCTTGGGTCCTTGTACCCATACTCTCTCAACTGAGCAGAAACTCCCCACTTTCTGTTTCTGGATACTATATCTTCTCCACCTCAGCTGTCCTGCATTCACCATCCTTTCTTTTCTGCAATCTGCCACCCAAGGAAGGGCCAGTCTTAAACAATATTGTTCAGGAGCTTCCAATCCCAGTCAGGTCTACTGTCACGTCAGTTCTTACAAGTGTTCCACATCTTCTGGAGCTAACTGGAAAAGAATGGTTAAGTGTGGTATCACTGATCTCTATGCCGCTTGTTTGTGCTCTGCAGTTTTGCATGTAAAATTTATGAGAGATACATAGAAACTTGATTATTATATAGTGACCAAACTAAGAATAAGGCTCTTTAAATAAGGCTGAAAGATCTGCTCTGACTGCTGTTTTCTTCTTGTGCTAAGGTCAGTCAGCTAAACCTCAACAGAAGTTAATGGATTAAAGCTGTTAGAAATTATATAGGAGTGGCTTTTGCAGCTGTTACAGAATCTTCAATAGGCTGTAAGAGAAGATTTGTGAATGGTGCAGGTAGTAATACATCATACATGTGACATATTTAAAATGCAAATCTTCATAAGAGCTTCTCTGATACACCACTGAATGTTCCTGATGTATTCTCTGAGCTTCTGGCTATGTGACATTCACCATTGCAAGACCCTGAGCTCCACTTGAAGTTGTGGGTTGAATGTTACAAAACCTGCCTTCCTTTTAGAAGGACTCATTCATTCCAAACTGAAAAAATCTTCCACAAGATGCTGCAAGGGCAACAAATTGCTGCAGTTCACATAATAGCTTTTAGCCCTGGATGTGTTTTGTACTTCCTTTCCTCTGAACTTGTAAATCAATAGATTGTATGACAAGAACAAGTTTAAAAAAAAGAGGAAGCACAGTGCTTCCTCCATGGTGAGTACCACACAGATCCCATAGCATCACATGGCTTTTATTTATATGGGACTCGTCATCTGAATTTTAACCTTTGAACTTTCAGACATGCAGCTTTGCACACCTGGTCACCTAGTTACTCCAACAAGCAAAGCCCAATCATTTACTTTGGAGACTGGATCTAAGATCACAGCTGTCTCACATGTCTGTTCTGCAATTAATCCCATTAACTGAAAACTAACCACAAATAAAAAAAGCAGCCCATTGCACTTCAGCCTCATGGGAAAACACTAATGATAGTAACATTACACTCAGAAGTTGGAGGACTCATCTCCATGGGGAATTCGTAGGTGTTTGCCAATGAGAGCTCATCAGACTGAGGATGTCTGAGCAATGACATCAGGCACACTGCCCCTGGAGTCAAGAGGCAAGCTGATCAGAAAAAGGAGGAAGGCTTGGCAAACTGCCTCATGCCTATGCCAGCTTGTGCTGGTACACAAGGTGAAGTTTTGGCTTTGTTCTTTACAGTGTGATGGACAGGAACAGGACTAATGAAAGGGGTGGTGAAAAGGACACCTCAGGAAAGATCGTCTGCAGGACGAAATTTATGGTGCTATTTGTTTTGTGGCTTGATTGCTGCTTTCAGTCCTTCACTCCCTGTGGTTCCAATTTTGATTTTATGGGTCCTTTTTAGGTTTTGTTTTGTTTTGGTGTTTTTTTTTTTTTTTTTTTGGGGGGGGGGTGTTTTGTTTCTTTTTGGTGGTTTGGTTGGGTGCCTGTTTTTCATAGAATCACAGAATGTTTTGGGTTGGAAGGGACCGTACAGATTATCCAGTTCCAAAACCCTTACACCTCTCACTAGACCAGGTTGCTCAAAGTTCCATCCAACCTTGCCTTGAACACTGCGAGGGATGGGGCAGCCACAGCTTCTCTGGGCAACCTCTGCCAGAGCCTCATCACCATGAGTGTCTTCTCTACCCAACCTGTAGCTGTGCCTGGGATTGCTCCAACCCGGGTGTAGGACCTTGTACTTGGCATAGTTAAACTTCATAAGGTTGGCATGAGCCCATCGCACAAGAGTGTCAGGGTCCCTCTGTATGGCATTCCTTCCCTTCAGTGTATCAACCAAACTACACAGCTTGGTGTCATCAGCAAACTTGCTGAGGGCGCACTCAATCTCACTGTCCATGCCACCAACAGAGATGTTGAACAAGACCTGTCCTAACACCAATCCCTGAGGGACACCACTTGTTACCAGTCTCCAGTTGGACATTGCGCCATTGAGCACAAGTCTTTGCATGTGGCCATCCAGCCAGTTCTTTATCCACCGAGTGGTCCACCTATCAAAT
This sequence comes from Forpus xanthops, assembly GCA_032466535.1. Classification (NCBI taxonomy): domain Eukaryota; kingdom Metazoa; phylum Chordata; class Aves; order Psittaciformes; family Psittacidae; genus Forpus; species Forpus xanthops. The sequence continues at coordinate 14,898 of JASSUY010008463.1, forward strand.
TGATGTCTCTCCAATTTCGAGACAAGGATGTGTGTGGGACAGTGTGAAACACTGCACAAGGCCAGATGATGACATCAACTGCTCTATTCCTGTCTGTCACTTCTACAGCTACAGCATAGAAGGCCACCAGATAGCTCTGGCAGGATTTCCCCTTAGTGAAGCCATGCTGGCTGTCACCAAGCACCTTGTTGTTTTTCATGTGCCTTAGCATGCTTTCCAGAAGGATCTGCTTCAAGATTTTGCCAGGCACAGAGGTGAGACTGACTGGTCTGTAGTTCCCCGGCTCATCCATTTTCCCCTTCTTGAAAATGGGGTTTATATTTTCTTTTTTCAGTCATAGGGAACTTCACCTTACTGCCATGATTTTTCAAATATGATAGACAGTGTTTTAGCAACTTCATCTGCCAGCTCCTTCATGACCTGTGGGTGGATTTCATCAGGTCCCATGGATTTGTGTACATTCAGGTTCTTAGGATGGTCTTGAAACTGATCCTCTTCTGCAGTGGGCCCAGGGTCTTCATTCTCACTGTCCCTGCATCTGCCTTCCAAGACTTGGGTGGTGTGGTCAGAGCATTTGCCAGTGAAGACCAAGGCAAAGTCATTAAGAACCTCAGCCTTCTCCAAATCCAGGGAAGCCAGTTCTCTTGATAACTTCCCAAAGGGGGCCTATGTTGTCCCTAATCTGTCTTTTATTCTCTACGTACCTATAGAATCTCTTCCTGTTATCTTTAACATCCCTTGCCAATTTTATTTCCAAGTGGGCCTTAGCTTTCCTAACCTGTCCCTAGCTTCCCAGACAACATCCCTGTATTCTTCCCAAGCCACTTGTCCTTGCTTCCACCTTTTATAAGCCTCTTTTTTCCTTTGAATTTTCCTCAGCAGGTCCTTATCCATCCAAGAAGGTCCCCTGCTCCTCCTGCAGCACTTCCTTCTAGTAGGGATGTATCACTCCTGAGCTTACAGCAGGTGATCCTTGAATATCAACCAACAGTCTTGGGCCTCCCTGCCCTCTAGAGCTGTATCCCATGGAATCGTAGTGAGCAAGTTCCTGAAGAGGCCAAAGTCTGCTCTCTCGAAGTCCAGGGCAGTGAGTTTTCTGCACACTCTTCTTACTGTCCTGAGGATCTTGAATTCGACCATCTCATGATCGCTGCAATCAAGGCTGCCTTGGAACGTCACATTCCCAACCAGCTCTTCCCTGTTGGTGAGGACAAGGTGTCATGGGTTCAGCAGCAGCAGTCATTTTTCTCTTTTTCTTAGTAGCTGGTGCAGCACTGTGTTTTGGATTTTTGGCTTGGGAGCAGTGCTGATAACATCAGAGTTTATACTTATAGCTTAGAATGTTTAGGCTGGCCAAGGACTTTCTGAGTTTCATGCTCTGCCAGGGAGGAGGGGAGCCTGGAGGAAGCCGGGCGGAAGCAGAGACAGGGCACCTGACCCAAACTGACCAAAGAGGTATTCCATACCACAGCACTTCATGCTCAGGATGTAGAAACTGAGAGGAGAGACCCAGAAGGTGTGGGGGGGTGTACACTGCGTGTTCGAGCTTGGTATCAGGTGATGGGGGGCACTGCGTTGTCAGACTTGGTATGAGGTCATGAGAGTGCACTGCTTGGACGGGCTGGGTGGAAATTGGTGAGCTCTTGTATTCTTTCCTTGTATTTGCCTTGTCATTATTATTATTATTATTGGTAGCAGTAGTGATTTATGTGAGTGAGTGTGCAGAACTACGTGAGGGCCTTAAACCACGACACAAGGTCAAGCATGGCACCTCTCCTTGTCGGCTCCTCTATTACTTGCAGAAGGAAGTTGTCTTCCACACAGTCAAGGAACCTCCTGGACTGCTTGTGCCAGGTTGTACCATCCCTCCAACAGATATCAGGGTGGTTGAAGTCCCCCATGAGAACAAGGGCCTTTGAGCATGGGGCTGTTCCTATCTCTATAGAGCGCTTCATCTACAGAGTCCTGTTGGTCAGGCAGTCTGTAACAGATTCCCACAATAATGTCTCCCATTGCTGTTCTCCCTTTAACCCTGACCCACGAACTCTCTGTTGACTGCTCACCTGTCCCCAGACAGAGTTCCATACTCTCCAGCCTATCCCTAACATAAACAGTAACTCCTCCTCCCTGTCTGCCAGGTCTGTCTTTCATAAAGAGCCCGTAACCTTCCATTCCAACACACCAGTTATAGGAGCCATCCCACCATGTTTTTGTGATGTCTATGATATCATACCCCCATATATGTGCACACATCTCCAATTCCTCTTGTTTGTTCCCCATGCTATGGGTGTTTGTATACAGGCATCTGAGCACAGCTCCAGTTGAAGCCGGCTCATTGTCTGGAGTGTCTGGAATATCTCTACATTGCTCTGAGCAGTTATTATAGGTGCTGGCAACTGACTGTGTTGGAATGATGCCCCCTTCCCCCAATACATCTAGTTAAAGCATCCTTGACCAGTCTGTCAAGCCTCCTACCAAATCCACTCTTCCCTTTCTTTGTCAGACCAGCTCCACCATCCCCAGTAGACCTGGCCCACTAAATTGAGTCCTGTATTCAAGATACCCAAACCCCTGATTATGGCACCACCCTTTTAACCATGTAGTAACTTGGCCAGTCCACGTACCCAAGGAAGGATATAGCAGAAATATATCTCAGTAGATGCTTTGGCATCATTGCAGTTAAATATTTCAGGGGTAGGGCATTTTCCTAGGACCACCAAAGTGAGAGCATCTGAAGCCAGCTATGTCATCTAATCCTATCCCTGCCAGTGCAATGTTGGATGGCATATGCTGTGGTAGCTGTAGAGAACTTGTAAAACCACATTATGGCAGAAAGCCCTTGTGTTTGAAGTGACATAGCCACAAATAGGCAGAAGAAGAGGTTTTATCTATACAGACACCAGGTAAACTGTTTAGTTTCTTCAGTCCTTTCATCCCCTGTAAACTTAAACATTAAATAATGTCATTAACATCAAATGTTTGTCCTCTCTCCTTCTGCCTAGGGGAACTGCGCAACCAACCACAAATCTTCTTTTGAAAGGGATTGCTTTTTCCCTCTGTGCACAAAGTGCTGGTTAATGCATATGTATTTTAATGTTCATATGACAAAGCAACTGTGAAAATAAGACCATATCTTTGGAAGAGATACACGTACATTTCCTACACCGTGTATATGCCAGCAGGTCTTTTAACTAACACGCAGGCAATTGATAACAGGATTTTCCAAGCCACAAGGACTGGTTAGAGCATCACAGCCTGAAGGGATCACAGGGATCATTGGCAATGCTTTCTATTCTGTGCAGTGTGAGTGCTGATAGAGGCTTGCCATACATAGATATTGATGAGCTGCATTCACAGTCTTGGACCTTCCCATTCTTCATGTTTGTATTTATACCATTTAATCTTTGCGCAGAAGCTTCATGGAGTGTCAGCACTTGGGAATACCCATAAAAATGTGCAGATATGCTCATGTACATGTAAAACAGCACTTACTAGTTTTTAATTATACCAGAGTTGCTTTCAAGTGTATGAACATGCAGGATGAAATAAACTTCCCTAGGTCTATCACAAACTCAGCATTTAAGCCTTGCTAAAGCCCTATTTTGAGAGCTAAAGTACTATTACATGTTGCAGTAGCCTCATGCCACGTCTGCAAAGGGAGCGTAAGTAGAGTTTGTTCACTGTGAAGTAATGGTTGTGTTAATAGTTACAGGTAGGGTGACTGGGAATCCGTGCCTGGAGAACCTGTGATCTTGCTGATTTCGTGCCCTCTCTGGCATCCTGTGAAAAATCTCACATGACAGCTTTGAGCACGGCTGGATCCCCACTGGTCAGCTGCTCCGTTCAGATAATTCTTCCTTGGATATTCCCAGCTGACAGAAATCCCCATCAAAACCCATCAGGAGAAGAGCAGTGGTGTTGTGAAAACAGCCCAAGGTATGTCTGTAGTGCTGTCATTTCAGAAAGCCCATCAACACCACTTCTAGCCCAGTAGTATCCAACCAGTAAAACACCATGGCGTGGAGCTCAGCTTAAGGTGGTTTGTTTGTTGTGGAGTAGGGTTTGAAGCCCTGACTGAATCCAGTGCTGCTGCTCTCTTCACTCTCTCACACAGGTTCAGGTTGTCCCTGCCTCAGCAAGCTGCAGTTCCTGCCTTCACTCCAGAGCCAAAAGCATGTGAGAACCTCCATCATGGCTATGCCCAGGTGTCTCCCCAGCCAGCACAGAGGTACCTACTAAAGCCTGACTGGGTCATACCCCACAGGTCCCGTTCTGAGGAAGGGCACTCCTTTTCTGGGCAATTGAGCACCACGGTCTTGTCCTCGTAAGACCAAAGTGCTGTGAGGAAGCTGTTGGTTCCAACAGGTGTGCCTAAAGGCCTCTGGGATGGGGTGTGTGGCTTTGTCTTTGTTTCATTTGCTGTGAAGTAAGGATGCTCTGCCTGCACCCTCCTGGGGACTGGGCAGTGGGGACAGCAGAAGGGCTGTAAACAGACTGGACTCCTCCTGCTGAAGCACATCTTTAAAGGTTCATCTTTACATTTTCTTCTGAGTGCCAGAAGTCACAAGCATGTAGTTCAGCCCCTGCTAGGAGACAAGATGTCCACATCCCATTGGAAGGTGGGAATGTGAGCTTACATTCCCTTTAACTTTGCTCTTTTCCTCTGTCAGTGTCTGCCCAGCGATCCTGCTTTTTCCTGTATTCTTGAAGTGGGTTGATTTCTTCTGTAGAAAGTCTTACTGCGTTCAGGAAGCTGAATGGGCAAAAAGCAAAGGAAAATTATTCCTTGTTTTGCCCCATAGGGTTGATTTCTGCCCACTGTTTTCTGCATCAGCTTCCTGCAGATGGCACTTTGCATCTCATTGCTGTAGCTGCAGAGGGACAGCACAGCCTCTCTCAGCCTTGAAGAGCACATCTCAAGACCAAGCATCTCCCAGTTCATCCTGAGGTGGGGGAAGGAACCATGGCTTGCTGAAGGAGGGACACCCAAATCCCTGTGAGAGAGTGAAGAAGGCAGCTGTGTCTGCAGGTACACACAGCAGACGTTCTTCCTTTGCTGCTTATTAGGGGAAGTTGGGAAGTGGAGTGTCCTCAGGGTATTTTTGACCCTGAAGGCCTTCTTGCTCACCAGTAACCTAATCCTCCCTGAGGTAGGGGGATCCTAAATACTGATGTGCAGAGGGTAATGCCTGGTGTCATTCTTTGCATCAGTCTTTTTAACTCACATAAGAGCTTGCCACAGGCTCTGAAAATTGTAAGCATAAAACATGCCAATGAGTATTTAAAATGAACAGCATAATAATGGAAAAAAGTAAACTGTGCTTCTGGAACTTAGGGAAGTCTCAGATTTTGATCAAGACAGCTTTAGTCTTTGACAGTGCTAGACAGTTTAATTTCCCCACTCCCATACATTAGCAAAGTCTCTCTTTGCAATGTCCCTTGTACTTTGGAAGAACAGCTGTACATAAAAAGAAGCCCTCAGTCTCAATTTAATGGAAACACATCTCACAGTGATTTTATTTCACGGTAAACCCCCCTCTCTCCCAGGCACACAGAACTCCCAGCTTATGGAAGGGCAGAATCAGGCTTTCCCCTTGGTTGCAGAGCTCATTTTTTCCTGTAAACTGGATGTTAACAGCTCTGACACTATGACAGATTCCAGAGGCGGCTCTGGCACCATCCCGGCAGATCCGTAGTTGAGGCAACAGAGCTGTGGCGTGTGCTTCTGACCCCAGGTTTAAGTTGCCCAGGGAAAGACCATGCCAGGGAATTTCCTATTTTCCTGAAAGGTGTGGGGAGCACAGTCAGGAGAGCACTGGCCTGGCAGTGCCTGCCCATGTCCAGTGTCCAGTGCCACAGAGATCCAGCAGCAGAGTTAAGGATCCAGATGAGTTCAGGGGTGCTGCTGGGAGTGACATGTTCACCTGGGTTCAAAAAGCTCCCTGCACGTTTGTAAAGAGGTGTATGTCAAATACACATGTGTGTGTAGAGTCTATGTACATGCATATAAATATACATATTTCAATCTAACCATGATTTCTCTTAGGTGTATGTATCATCAGGGGTGTTGAATTGAATACTGGGGCTGTTCCGTGACAGCTATACATCTTAAGTGCAATGAGATAAAGGAACAGATTATTTCCAACACTTTGAGGATCCTTAAGTGTAGTAAAGTTAAAGGCTTTTAGGAAGAAAGTGCTGGGGGCAGCTGGGAAGCTCCAAGTTGCAGGAAGAGTTCCACCCTCTGAAAGAGATAAACATCTCATGCTTTTTTAAAATAAGAAGTAATCTTAAATATGAAGACCCCTAAATGCACCTGCAGCTCATTAAGCAGCTGCTTTCCAGGCCAGATTTAACTCAAGAAGAGATTAGTTACATCCACATCAGGTCCAAAGTTTTCTGCTGGGGACCAAGGTAAAGCATAAGCTCTTAAGCACATTCTTTACTTGAGCATGCTTGTGGTAGCCAGGAGCTGCTGGCCAGCTTCACTGAGGGTGTCCACCTCTTGATGTGGAGATGGGTGAGCAGGTGGGTGCTACTTTGCCATGCTGCCCAAGCCCTGACTTGCTGTTCCTCCTGTCCTTGAGAACACCTTGACCTGCTGGGAACTAGTTCAGGAGCCCGTGCAGGCTGTCTCCTCTCACCCCATGGAGGGTTGAGTAGGTCCGACCTAGGCCTGAATGATGGGTGCTGTGATGCTTGGCCCAGGAGGGGGTCATGGCTTATTTGAAGCTAAGTCTGAGCTAACTCGTACTTGAAGACAGCAGGTCAGAAATACACTGTCTGGCTCTGGTTTAGCATGGCAGGAGACCAGGACCAGGATAGCTCACCTCTCCTCCTTCTGCAGCTCCTCACCCATCAGTGGGGTTTGTGTTAGCTGGCTTGAATACCATAGAGGTGTCCCTCTGCCCAGCCCTGCCTTGTCTGCCCAGGGGCAGTGGAGGAAGGGTTTTCTGAATGCTTTTTGCTGATTTATTTTGGCTCCACCAAAGGCTTTGTGTTCAGCTTCCATCATCGTTCCTCTGGATTAATAACCAGAGCAAGCTCTCGCTTTATATGCTGGGCACCATTTGAGTTAACCCCACATGCTCAACCTCATCAGCTCTTGGCATCAAGAGCCTGCAGAGTGCCTCATTCTTCATATAATCAATGGTGACGCAAAGCGAGACAGCTCCTGGCCTTTGCTTCTCTTCTGTCCCAGCTTTCAGCAATGCTGCAGAACCCAAATTATATCAAAGGGCCCGTTCTGGAGACAGGGGACACTGGTCATGCAAATGTGTCCGATAAATAGGTAAGAATTGGTACTCACAATGGAAAAATGAATGCCACATTTGTAGTCAGAGATCAGAGCAACGTAACGAGCTCAGAATCTCTCTCAATAAACAGCCTTTAGGCCAGTATTATAATTAGTATTAAATACATAATATAAACACTTATACATATGTTATTTATCATTATTTTCCTCTTATACTTAACAGCTTCTGACTTTCCCCCCTCTGGAAGAGCAGGCTGTTGCTATCATGCTGTCTTTATGATTTCTAACTTGGCTTCTTTGATGAAATAGAAAACCAGTCCTCCCTTTGCAAACATGTGGTCATGCTTCTTAAATGAAACAGTGTGATGCTCAGAGTATCAGGGCTGTAATTCAAGTTGCTGGTCACAAACTGCCAAAGTAATATTTCTTTCAGGATATTGCCTTGCACTGAACCTGAAGATTGACTTACAATCTGTTTCACCATGCGGGGTATCTGTTACTGTTAGGGAGAGTGATTAGCAAACACTGGCAAGGCACTCTCCCAAATAATGTGTCACTACTACTCCCTGGTGAATGCAAATGAAAAGATGAATATTAAACACAAGCAGCTCAGCTCTGTGCCTATTTTTCTTCTGATGTTTTTTATGTGTTTGTTAGTAGCAGATAAGAGTTTTTTATGTTTCGTGAGCTGTCATTTAAAACCAACAAATCAAAGATCCTTACTGAAGGAACTCCTGAGCATAGAAGCAGGTCTTCTCCTATTCAGAGTACCATAGCCAGATGTTATGTTAGAAGCATAGAAGTTTAAAACACTAAGAGGTAAGTAGTACATTCGAGAGATTGTCCCCTTTAACTGAGGCTATATTTGTTTCATCAATGATTTAAAACTCTGAAAGTGCAATTTTTTAAAGTGATTTTACACTGGTATGGCTACTTCGAGTTGTCTCTGATGGCTTTGGCTATTGCTGTCCTGGTCCTGGGTAGCAGCTGACTGAGAAGAGCTGTGCTAACATACTTGAAATAGTCATGCCAGCATTGCCCTTAGTTCTTAGCAATGAAGTGCCTCTTCCAAGCCAATGACTAACTGGTCCCGGATTCTCCATTCAGGTGTAATATTTTCCTAGTCAGACAATACCCACGCTGGTGATACAGCTTCCTGCAGAAGAAGAGTGACAGATGCCACAGAGAATGGACAAGTTTTCTTGCTATCACAGCTGTACTACAGCATGTGAGGCCCGTTATATGGTGGCCTTTAGAAAAGAGCCCTTAGCACTTTGGTGTTGAAGGGGAGGGCTTGAAATGATCTACTAGCTTCAATGTGCATGGGCCAGTTGACAAGAAAGAGTGGAGGCAACCTTACTCTCATTAGCAACATCTTAAACCATGGAGAGAGAATGTCCTTTCTCATGTTTCCTGCACAGATGCTGGAGATAATTCTGAGTCTGTAAAACTCTGATGGATATATATATGCTGGATATATTTGCAGGACCTCATTCCGGGTTTGAGGAGTGAGTACATTCTTGTCCGGTCTTCAGACTGATGCAGTTTGGAAAAAACAACCCATGCCAAAATGAGGAGCTTCTGTCCATGCAGTCCTCTGAGAGCACGGACATCTGCACCCATGAAGTGGGTCACATACGCATTCTGCAGTTTAGAAGCAGCTCTGAAATTCAGTGGGGGTGGGAGCAGAGTAGTTTCCGTCCACCTATGCTATTTATTTATTCTCCTTAAATGAGCATTTGCCCCACCATCTTGCTAAGAAGGACAGATTTAACCCAGAGGACACTCGATACTTAACTGTTCCCTGTGAAACTTGTTGGCTAATATGGGGTTGGAGCGACTTCTTGCCGTGTAAGTCTCAGTCTAGCAAGGGACCGAGTGATACTACTTGCCACCAAGCAGTATTGCATGGTGACAAGTGCCACTGAGCAAGGTGGCAAGTAATCCCAGTTCACACTCAAATAAATTTGCAGTTGTCATTTAGTAAAGTGCTTACATACATTTTTCAATCTAATCTCATTATATTTAATGGGATATGGAATGTCCTTAATGGCTGTACTACAGCTGAGTGATCTGATTGGGAGCTTCAACCAGAGGCTGTACAAAACCAAACTGTGCAAACCTCTTCTCACCCTGGCACTCAGGCTCTGCCTCTGCAATCTGCTGCCCAACAGAGTCCTCTCTAAAATGAAGACTGCACCTCCTTGGGAGTCTCAGCAAGCAGCCTAGACACACATTTGCCAGGAGTGCTTAAGGTATAGCTGCTCCTGCCTTAGGCTGGAAAAATGGCCCTCTACAAGCAGTTGCAACCCCATTTTCTGAGCCTTCATGTTACATGATGTTTAGACTATTATGTGGGTGACAAGTACAGCTACTTGTTAGTAGCCAAAATTAAACCCAATCACATTAATTATGTAGATCTTTCTGTAGATCTTAAACCTTTCTAACTTTGCCTAGGTATTTCCCCCCCCAAAAAAAAAGATTGGAGGAAAGAAAATACTTTCCTTATTATGTGTGCCTTGTTATTTATCAGCTAACATCAACACAACCATTTTCTCAGTTTAACTAGGGCAGATGCCAGATTTACTGGCCCACTGTTCCCTAGGTCCCTCCAAGACCCCTTCAGAAATATGCCATGCATTTGTACCATTTCTTGTGCTTGGATATCAAGTCTACTTTCAGCAGCAGCACCATGCTGTAGTTTGGAGCTGGTAATTTCACTGCAGAGTTCTGGGCAATTGCCATCTGGTCCTGGCAATTTGTGACTATGAATTTCATAGATAAGAATATATTTTAAATTTTCTGGTTTAACTGAGCTGGGTTTTTCGGTATGAAAAAGAGAAGGCTCTGGGGAAGACATTCTAACAGCCTTTCAGTACCTAAAGGGGTCCTACAAGAAAGCTGGAGGGGGACTTTTTACAAGGGCATGCAGTGATAGGACAAGGGGGAATGGCTTTAAAAAGGGTAGTTCTAGATTAGACATTAAGGAAGAAGTTCTTCACTATGAGGATGATGAAGCACTGGAACAGGTTGCTCAGAGAATCTGTGGCTGCCCCATCCCTGATGGTGTTCAAGGCCAGGTTGGAGCAATCTGTTTTAGTGTGAGGTGTCCCTACCCCTGGCAGGGGGGATGGAACTGGATGAGCTTTAAGGTCTCTTCCAGCCCAAACCAGTCTATGATGATTTTAAGAATTCTGCCTTTTTTCAGCAGAAATCTATCAGACTTTTTGCTCCCAATGGATTCAGAAAAGATCATAAAATTTTAATGCCTATTTCTCACAGTCTTTTAATTAAAGTTTTAACAATTTTAAATAATTTTACACTGAACTTGCTACTATTAATAGCAGAGGAACTTTTAAATTTGAATCACTAATCTATCATCCAATAATACAAATATGATTCTACTTGGCCTATACACTGAAAAGAATGCTACTGCTGAGATCAGTGACAGGCAGGGTTAAGTAAGAATACTCTCTCCAGCTTTCCTGCTAGCTTGATAGCACTAAAGAGGACAAAGAACCACATCACCAATTGGTAACTTAATTCCATGGGGCTACACCTCCAGACAACACTTATTTTCAGTGTTCCGCAAGAAATGCTTGGAGACAGAATGTAGCATAAGAGGCATTTGTACAAATTATAGAGTAAATATATGTCAAGAGCAGCTACGTTCTGCACTGTCAGCGTTGACTGCTGTATCACTTACAAAAAAGAAATAAAGCCATACCTACATGATTTATAAGCAAGCTGTAACATTGGCCCTACAGTTGCCATCCTTAGCATGAGAAAACATACAGTAAAGCAGTTCCTCTGGTTTTAAAAAAGAAACTATTTATGTTCAGCATCAATGCCATTGCCAAAGCTTAAGACAGAACTTTACCAGCAGCACCAGTCTGAGCTACATTCACCCTCAATGACAAATACAATAAATATGACAGCTGGAATGTACCAGCTAAAAGACCGTGTCTTTAAAAAAGGTACAGCAGTCATTCCAACAGCAGCGTATCTCTTTGTTTTCTTTCTAATAACAGCTACTGACTAGCTTAGGACCGCTTATTTGCACTACGTGTAAAGTCAGGCAGATCTGTGGGATGCAATGTTTACAATATCAGCTTAATACAGTTAATATCTTAATACTAGGCCCCAGTATAAAAAATCCCTGCCTTTTAGCTATCACATTTCAGAGGAAACAAACATTTGAATGAGCAGCCAACTGATTCCTGTGTTTGGTGACTACTAGAGACACAGCAGTTAATGTGTGTAATACATGGTGACAGTGGCAGGAAAAGCTCAGTTTTTCCTTCACTGCCACTCAAGAGAATATTACCTGGATTAAAAAGCTGTCCATCCAAAGATGCAAATGGCTATAAATTGAGTTAAAGAATCTACATCCCACCCCTCATTTCTGTGGCCAACCTTCAGTTGTTCATTAATTAGCCATAGGGTTGTTTTCTAGCTTTATGACTTGCAAAGTTCCTTTAAATTCTTCTACCCTTAGAAAGAAACTGAGCTACAGTGTCTTACAAGAAGGGAGTACAGAAGGGCAGGAACACGGTAAATGCATATAGAACTCTCAGATCCTTGAGACGTGCAAGGAGTACGCATTCGGTTTATCTCCCACATCTATAATATCCATCTGTTTCAAAACGAGGAACTGCAAGATTTTCTGAAGGAAGTGTGATGTTCATGTTTGCACCCTCTCTTTCAGCAGATACAACATTTCCTGTGGTCATGCCCTGCTCTAAAGATGACAGGAAAGCAGTTGGTTTCCCCAGGACAGTCAGTTCTCTGCTCTCCATGACTCAGGGTTGGGGGAACAGGACACCCAGAGCTTCCCCAGCCAGGTGCTCAGCAGGGCAAGGAAGACTTGACCTTTCTGTGGCAGTAGGAGCTTCTTGAACTTTTCTTTGTGTTTGGGCTACTGCCAAGTGGTAGCACATTATTTATGGGGTAGTTTGCCCACAGCAAGTTGTTTGGGTCAGCACCTCAGAATGTAAAGCAAACACAGGGCACACTTAATCTGAAATAACAGACCAAGAGGTTGGAGGTGGCTGAGATTTTATTTCTGAAGGTTGGCTCTCTTGGAAATTTAAAGCCTAAAAACATTTTTCCACATGTAAATGTGTAAGTGTTTAGTGTAACACAGTAAGTTCTTTGAGCACTGCCTGGTAATGTTACTTGAAATAGCCTGCAATCCGACTGGGCAGAGCTGAGAGCTACTCCTTCCAGGTAGTATAAAAACCTCTGGGGCATGCATCAGCCACAGGAACTCTCCAGTGCCCTCTGTCTCAGCAGGTACCTACAACAGCTGACCAGCTAATCTGTCCAATGTGCCTTTGTCCTCTCTGCTAACTAACAACAGAAATAACATTTGTATGAATTCTTGCATTCCAGGTCAGCTCTTGCTAGGCTGTGAAACCCAGCTTACCTAACCCCTGCTGTTTATGAGGAGTGACTATCACTGCTGGCTTTCAGTATGTGGATGCATTTGCCTTGTGGACTCAAATAGCATATAGGTTTATTATAGTGATGTTCCTAGCACTGACATTTCCTTAGATTCCCAGCATTTATATTATTTATTTAGTGCACGATAACATGAGAAAATTGTGTTAGCTCTAGGAAACATGGATGTTAGTGCATAGTATGAGTGTATGGCTAACCCTATCTCACAAAGCCTATGCTGCAGTTGCATTTTCCATGTGAGCAAATGGAACTGGCTTTTGCCCAAGTAATTCAGACTGGAACAGACTACGCTGTGCAACTTTGCGCAGAGGCGAGAGAAACGCATTTCAGCAGAGCTGTGCTTCCAACTGGAGACCCAGTGACACAGTACTGCTCACTAGCCTACTTTTCTTTTGGACATGTGGCCACATGTGTGTGAAAAGCTCTCTCCAAGCAATGGATTTTGGAAGTTCAAGTGCACAAAGTTTATACTCATAGGGGATAAACCATTACATTAAAATTTATCATCATCTTACATTTTGCTGTTCAGTGTTTAATTGACTTGTTAGTTTTATGTGGCACTATTAAATAGACATAATTTTGTGAATTATTCTTTCTCCCTTAGCTTCTGAAGAAATCAAATGTGATTTTGTAAGTTATTTTATTCACACCAGTTTAAGATTACTAATGAAGTGAATACTGGTTTAAAAATTTTGGAAAGCATAGAATTTAGATTATTATTTCTCATCAGGACAGTTTTGGGAAGAAGGCAGATGCTAACATTCAGAAAGAGTCAACATTTTACAAGGGATCAGATTTTGGCTGCAATATTATTCAATCAAAATCCTTTTAGAGCTATAGCATTTGCAGTGAAATATGGATCAGAAAAATGTCAAAATAGCATGAAATGTCAGTTTTTACAATTCTAGAAGCACATCAGCAACTTGACCATATTACACATAATGCAAACACCACCTATTTGCAAACAGCTTACTCGATACTCACTTGGGTCTGTAGTCTTCAGGTATGGTTTGTCATTTTAAATGATAAAGCTGTGCATCATTAAGGCCAAGATACTAACAAGATACTTAAATTCTTGAAATTATAAGAATAAATGTGTCCAGTAACTTAATTCCATTTTATGAAAATAATTTAACAGTTATGGTGGTAGGATATGTATAAATATATATATCAAACTCTTTGTTTAGCAAAAGCTGCACCTGTGAGAAGATATTGATATTACTATAGCATCTAGAAACTCGAGTTTCTAGATGCAGGGGTGTTGGAACCAGATGATATTTAAGGTACCTTTTGATCCAAACTGTTCTATGATTTTAAGAAGGGATTTAAAGAACCAACAAAGTGCCTTTATAAATAGTTGACTCCAGTTTTAGAGGAGATCAAAGGACAAACTAGGAGAAAGCATAAGTTTTTTAATTCAATTTAACATTCAGTCTGTACTGAGTGAACACAGAGTATATATATTGTAATCAGAGATGCAATTACATTTATTGCAAGTACTTAACAGTGGATCAACAAGGATATATTTATTAAGCATGTGTCCAAGCTATTTTCTGGTAGTCGCTGCTGCCCACAGCCAACTGAAATTTTGACAGAACTTGTTTTAGCAAGGAAAAAATACAGAAGTATCACTTTCTACCCAGACTCACAGTTTACTCACTAAACAAGCCCTTCTGTTTGTTTGTAGCAGAGACAAGGTAAAGTTTCTTCCTGGTACGTAATTTCAGGATTGGCTTTTCACCTAAATAGCATAAATTTCATGCTACAAGAGCCTTACTGAAAAAAACAAGAGCCCAACCAACTGACCCCAAACCCCCAAAATTGAAAATGCGCTTTGCATGTTTAAACATGAAACATTCAGAAAACTGGATCTTCAAGCAACTGTCTTCTGGCTGTAGCCATTACCAGTTCTGACAGATTCTTCTCTTTCCATTACTCACTTTCCCAATTACACAGGTCTTGATGTATTATCCTAGGGATTTCCTAAATCATTGAAACATAACCAGATTTTACTCCAGCTCAAGGCATAAAAAAAGAGGCATTGCTGAAAACTGGAAATATACCTCTGATTACAACAGCAGTATTAAGAAGATACACTTCCATGTGCTAGACACGAACATAGAGGCATTCACTCAGACCTATCAGGTAACTGCAGCATTAACTTCAGTCTCTTATCTACCATCATGATACCTCGAATTATACAGAAGAGGTGCATAGCCAGAAATTATTAGCAAGCTAGAAGCCTTCTGAGGAAAAAGAGGTATTCAAAAAGTACATCTGCCAAAATCCATTTACTTTGGAGTGCTCTCTTTTCTGAAACACTACAAAGCTACTGCCACAACTGAACAAATGCAGCGTCAGGAGTTAGAACACAAATCCTTTCCTTGCAAATAAATCCTGTCCTTATTCATTGATAAGGAATGTATCAGGTATCAGTAAAACTACAATGGTGTCAGTATCATGTGTGCAAATAAACCACCCACACAAGTCAGCAGTCACTCTTGCTCCTTAAAGAACTACCTGTGGGCACTGCTGAACCTTCCGGCTGCTACTAAACCTCTCTGCCTTCTGGACAGGATATCCAGAACAGCCTCCTGCAACATGATGCAACCCAAATCATATAATGTTTTGGCTGCAGTGCATGTGGATGGAGAGAGCAAACAAATACACGCTGTCAAGAATAAGCAGAGTAAGGCAAATCATGGACAAAAATGCACACTCTGGCCATCATGATATGTGGCAAGAGTGAACTTGTACAGCATCTGGCCAGAGCAAGTTACGAACCTTTTTTTCCTATTATACATTGGTATCTGTGCATGTGTCTACACATACTCACAGGTGCTATCACTGAAGAAAACTCCAGTCATGCCAGAATTTTCACTGGCATGTTTTTCCTCAGATAAATCCAGACCAAGCCCTACTCCTGCTTTTACTGCTCGTTAGCTGTGTCAAGCAGCTCCTTCTTAGGTTGGGTGCTGCCCTGCATACTGGAGATGCAGTCATTTGTAACAGTGTTCTCCAAAAAAAGTTTATAGATTCAAAATTCTCAAAGCAATTATTTCCTGACTACAGTCCGCATGTTCTGCATTTCAGTACATTTCAGGGTAATTCAATTAACTGTCCTGCAGTAAACAGGCAGAGAAAGCAATTCTACACAAGGAGACAAAATTAAGAGCACTGGCTGCAGCAAAAGAACCAGTTTTATCACAGGAATGTCAAGTCCTAGGTTCTTTGAGAAATGGTAAATCACATATATAAGGTCATGGGTGGTAAAAGACAGCTCATCATTCTCAGATATTGCTTCAACTGATAGAAGTACCACACATATAGCTCATGTTTCAGACTGATGAGTGCCATAATGCTAAGATTTTGCATAGATGGTAAAATAAACATGGTAAGTACAAATACCCTACAGAAAGTGCTCGCAGAGAATTCCAGTGGAGTGGGGATGACACCTCTCATCATGGCTTCCTGCCCCTTCCTCCCTTCATTGAAAAAGCCCCAAACCAAAGCCCATCCGAAGCACTGTCTGCTTCTAATCATACCTCATAAAAAGAGTGCCTGCATGCTCTCACAACATTATTTTCCCCGTTTCATTTCAGCTTTTTTTGCCATGATATCTGCACAGCAGCCACCGTTCCCCAATAAAATCCAAAGAGTAAAGGACTGCCCAACTGCGGAAGAAGAAACTTCTGAAGAGCAGTATGGCTCTGAAAACTGCACTTGCAGCTCCAATCATGCATCATCAACAGCAGAATCTGACTCAGGTTTTATCCAATTTAAATATTGCAATTGCTACGGCATGCTTTTCATACTTTTTTCCAATAGTAGATGTCACCATGTCAATCTTCCTTTTGATCTCTTATAATTTTTCCCACCATTTTCTCTTACATTTGTATTTATTATCAGACCAAATCACAAAAAGGACTATCTCCATAATTAATATGGATGTTTAAAAAGGGTCTCTGGATTTTATTTAGACATCTGAGAATTACTTCTCAATTACACATATATGATTATAATATGCATTAATTGAGCTGTCACTGTTGAAGCTGTGGTATTACACATCTCAACAGGCTAAACTGCTCAAAAACCTACCAAGGATTCCAGGTAGGCATCAACTAAAACCTATGCAAGCCACAGCAAAATGTTTCTTTGAAGTTAATCATCTGTGCATACCCTAACAGGATTCCACCAACAGCACGGTCATTCAGAACCATGTCCTTTTCAGTGAGACCAGAAAGAGCAGTTCAGCAGGGATCTCCTGAAAAATCTCACCTGCAAGCCTACTTGGTGCACTAAGACAGGGTAGCATTACTGTAGAGACTTGCAGAGCAACACCGTATGTCAATGTATCCCTGGAGTATCTTACAGCCCTTCTTTTATGAAAGAATAAATAACCACAAAAAGGAGCTACTTTTTTTTTTTTTCAATGTAAAAGGTAAATCTTAATTCCTTTTTACAAAAGAAACTTCATGTTCTAGATGAAAATTACAAGTACTAATCCCTGCATGGCATACTCTGGCATAATATGAACTATGGCACACCCCAAAATACAGGCTAATTTAGACCTGAAAGTCTTTTAGTGATTATTAGCACATTTATATATTTGAATTGGTGTATCTTTTCTAAAAGCCTCATTTCTATATATATAAATTGCCCATACAAACACTCATAATGGCAGGAAACGACTTGTCTTTTCAGTCCCTGGTCAGATAGATCATCCACTTAAGGACAACAACCAGTCTCAAGGCCAATGGCCTTTCTAGCTCATGTGCCTACATACTATTTTTATCTTTAACAAACTTCTTATCAATACCCACATGTTACAGTACTGATTTAATCTTTTCTCTCACAGATTCACCAGTAACTCTTAAAATACTACAGAGCTGGGCTCCCCGGGTTTCGCACTACTTCGATAAAGAGCATTACACATATGTTGGCCACCAGATCGTCATTCAGGAGTCCATAGAACATTTTGGAGCTGTGGTATGGCCGGGGGTAAGTACATGACACAGAACGCAGAAAGCTGACACAACAGAGGAGGACTAAACTGTGACAGTGGCACACAAACATTAAGGAGGCTTTCTTAGAGGACACTTTGGACAGCAAAGGTTTCCCTATGCAAAACAAAGTTGTGAGGAAATCCAGCAGAAAGCTCTGCCTTATGATAATTTGCCAGCTTATGCCAAAAATACTGTGACACCCAAGTTATTTATGAATTGGATGCAGATACTGAAGAAAAATCAGGAAAGGGAACTTGGGAAGAAGTGCTCAGCTTTCTCCATGTTTCCAATTCACTTCTGGGAAGTAAACAATCAGCAGTACAAAAAGGAAGCTGAAAAAGAAAACAGGTATCAAATAAAGGAAGTTAAAAATTTAAATATGCATCTTCTAAAGAGCAGGCTGGAAGAGTACCATTGCAGCACGGAAACCCGTACTCGCAAACAGTTCTTCAGTCTTTGCTTCTCCTGCTCTTAAAACCGGCATTTTACGTGAACTGAGCAAACTGCCTTTGGGGGAAACGAGGGTCAACTGACAAAGACATGAAAATTAGGATTTTAAAATTATTCAGAGCCACATTTATTGAAAAAAGCTCACAGAAAATGGCAGACAATTTCAAAACAAGACAAAAGAAAGCGCCTGGGCAAGTGAAACAGTATCGTATCTTGAAGTGTCAGATCATCAGTTTTCACATTAATCAGGTGTCAGAATGCAAATGGTAAAACTTTCCAAGAAAATCAAGAGGTTGCATGAAGAGAACTGGTGATTCATTAGCTGTCAGCTTTCCCACGACAGGTAGCCAGTGCTGCATTATGAAACGCACAAGAGTTAAAACAGTAACACAACTCTAAAGAAGAGAAGCAAAGGAGTGAAGGTAGTTTCTTTGGCACTCCTTTGTTGTTTATACAAAGCCAATTAATACTCTATTGATAAGACTTTTACAAAGGTCTGATAAGCAATACTCACATACACTGCCAGTTTTTGGTGTTGGCTTTTTGTTTTTTAAAGCTTATAACATTACCAATAGACCAGTGTTGAGTTGGTAAATAACAAATATTTTCAATTTCCTTTACAAAAAAAAAACAAAATTTGTTCTCAAAAGAAGTTGTTCTCAAAAAAATCTCTGCTTAAGCCTGAATCTACTTTATCATAGTGATAATAAACCGTAACATTTATGATAATAAACCAGAACATTGCTTTTTAGTTACCTTTGAGCCTCGTTTGCTGTTCTGACTGCATGGTTCTCATCTAAACACTGCCTACCTTTGGCTGTGAGAGGACTCTCAGTATATAAATGTGTGTAGCAAATCCATATTCCACAAACCTAAACCTAAAAATAAGCTGTTTATATTTTCTTTTTTTAATATAAAAAAAACCCAAGACACATCATAATTCTTTCCATATTACATTTTTACTTTACAGCCTTTAGAGTTTTTCACTGTATATTTAAAAAAAAAAACAAACAAAAAAAACCAAAAACAAAACAACAAACGCTGTATAAAAACATCTACTGAATTCCTATGCAACTTACCTGTTACCCTCGTATGGATATGTGTTAACTGTTTTAGGCACTGGCTTTATCTCAGTATCTGGAGTCAAATCAAGAACAATTCAACCTCAAAGACAAAAAAGTTTTGGAAATTGGTGCTGGAACAGGCTTGGTTTCCGTTGTGGCCTGTATCTTAGGTTAGTAAATTCATATTTCCTTTTGCATTTCTTGTGAAAGATGATCTAGACCTGCCACTGTCTCTTTAAGGCAACAAAGCAACAGTTTTAGTAAACTTTGTCATTGCTTTTTTAAAAATGAAAAGTACTTTAAAATGCTCTTTTGTTAAGAAAGAGACTACCCTAGTTATTGGTGAGGGGGAAGCTGGGGAAGTGATGCAGATAGTTTTATATATGTTTATTTTCAACTACGTACATGTGAACTGAAACAAATTCATGTTTTCTTCAGGAGCTTACGTTACAGCAACTGATTTACCTGAAGTTCTTGAAAATCTCTCATATAATATTTCAAAAAATACACAAAACATGAATATACACAAACCTGAAGTGAGAAAACTGGTATGGGGAGAAGGCCTCAATGAAGATTTTCCTCTGTCCACTTACCATTATGATTTCATACTGGCAAGTGATGTTGTTTATCATCATGCAGCTTTGGAGCCCTTGTTCGCAACAATGATGTATTTTTGTAAGCCAGGAACAGTATTACTATGGGCAAATAAATTCAGATTCACTGCAGACTATGAATTTTTGGAAAAACTTGGCAATACATTTAACACAATGATTCTAGCAGAATTTCCAGAATCAGACGTCAAGCTGCTTAAAGTTACAGTAAGAGAGAATTAAAGAGAAAACTATTCCTAAGTTTAACTTACTGTCAGTACCTCATAGTTTGGAATGCTTTGCAGCATTAGGGTGCACCTTCTGTGCATTTATGTTTGTAAAGCTGCAACTGTATCCAAGTGTTGCAGTTTAAGTTATGAAAAAGCTGGCAAGACAAATGATAAAGCAGTTCCTCTCTGGTTGATACATATGACTTGTTCAAGCAGACCAATTTCACTCCACTGAAGAAACAGTGTTAATAGCAACTGTTAGTAAAGTCTTTAACAGAAAGCACTGATCTTCTGGGATGCACTGAACTTCAGCTGTTTGTAAGGTGTTTTCTTTCAGCAAGTTTCATTTATGTACTCTTTCAGAAACCAATGCAATTTATAGCTTTATAATTTGTTTTTATTAATTATAAAATAATTTTTAAAGTATCAGAGTGCACATGGTGGTTTTTGATCTTCAGCTTTGCACATTTATTCTGCTGTGGCTTACATTTTAAACATTATTAAACATATACGTATAGCTTTACAATACCTGATCGAGATTTAACTGCGCGACACGTTTATACATGTATCAGCCTGTCCTGATACCCTGCTTCATGTGGATTTTTTGAGTTTGCCTGAAATCACCCCAAAATGAAGATTTACAAGAGCACCTATGCATCAGCAATTCCGATTTACACACTGTAACAGTTTGAGAGGTTGAATTTTTCTTAAAAAAAAAAAAAAAAAAAAAAAATTAAATGTAAACTTTTGCAAACAATCCAGGTAATGATGTCCCATTACTTTAGTCTAATAAATAAGATATTAGCTACTCCTAAAGTAGCTTTAAGGCCTTCATACAATCAAAATTAAGATCAAACATGTTAAAATTCAGTTTACTGTAAAAAATATGGAGCTTTTGCAGATTTGAAGTTAAAAGTAACAGTTAAGAACCTAATATGCATGCAGTAAGCCTTTCCAGCCTAATTCCAAATCCTTAAGTGTTGGCAGTTCTGGCATGTCCATTGCCAGCAATGGGATGCACAATAAGGAAACTTCCTGATGACAGGAGTTAGGTTAACCAGTATTAAGCTGTACCCAGGTGCCTCTACTGATAAATACACACAATTTAATAATCAGCATTCAGTAATGAAAACATGCGTTCCAATAAAAAGTCAAACTTGTCTTTTAATATCCTGACCCATATAAAATCACTTTAAGTTTACAATTGTTGGTTCTCTAGAATACACAATAATCAGGTGGATACATGACAGGAAGCCAATTCTCAGTGAAAGTTGCACAGTGAGTCCATCCAAGCAACCTCATTAGCTGAAGAAAATAAAAAGCAAACATTAAAAACAATGAGAAGCTCTAGGGTCTTACTCTTTAAAATCAAACACTGAATTGAAATCAACATCTTACTAAATATGACTATTACCAGAAAGCTAACAGACTGGAGAATGGGTGATCTCTTACTTGCTCCTGAAATGGGAAAACTATTTTATATGACCTACAGTCTTTCAACTCAACATACAAAAATTTTGTCCCAAGAGTTACAGTAATTCCCATTATTTTCCCCACCTATGTTCTACTAACAATAATTGTGATTAACAGTAGAAAAAATAACAGTGGTTAAACAGCAACATAATGGGATTTTAAATATGCAAAAAATCTTTGGCTAAGTTGTCTCTAGTGTCTCTATGCCCAGAAGCAGGTTTGAGAATGTAAACCTGCTAAAAAAGACTCACAAAGTAGCTACTCCAGAAAGAGACAGAAGAAATCGCTATTAAAAAAGGAGGCCAAGTCACAAAAGCCTGGATAAAGTTAAAATTTAAAGCTGTATTTAGTGAGTTCTACAATGTAGCAACATTTCAGAAAGACCTGTATCTTACTTTAAAAAGCCTACACAGCATGAATATAGCATATTCCTTTATCAAATATACCTTACCTGGATGCAGTTTTTCAAGTTGTCCTTTGTTGGCTTCTCTTCTGCAAGTTTTGTGGCAAACTTGAGACCTCTCCCATACATTTTATTTACCAATGCGTGCTTATAGGCAAAAGTCAAAACCTACAATGTGAAAACAAAAATAAATTAGATAATTCAATATTTCAATCTCAGCAGGCTTAACAAGTAATAGCAGATTCTGTTCTGGTAGCAGAAGTGATTTAAACAAGGTACAACATTTACACAAGATAGTTTGCTTTTTTTTTTTGCAGTAAACCAGACAATTCACGGTAGCAATTATAAACATGAACTTTCTAGAGACTATTTCTGACTTTGTGAACTTATTTGACTTCAGAACATCTTAAGTAACACAGATGTCATTGTTCTAATTCTTTATTCATCACACTTCTACCTCCTTTGGATTTCCATTCTCTAGAAGCAATTGTATGGTATTAAAGAAAAAAAAAATATCAAGAAGGAAGTAGGCAGGAGTACCTTTGATCCACATAAACAGACCCAGCTAAGAAGTTTGATTCCTAGTGAGTCACAAACTTACTGTAGAAACAAGTATGAACATACGTAGTGAATGATAGACACACACACACAGAGAAATGTGTATAATTATAAACAAGCAATGAAGACAAGTAAGCATGAAGACAAGCCTCGAGTTTAGGGTCAGCTCCTCACTATTGGTAATTTATTAGGAAGAGGTTATAAGAAGATTCCTTTTTGATAATATTTATTCTAGAGACAGCTTACAATATTCATCAATACTAAAATTAACACATGTAAATAAATGTGTCTATTTAAGACCTAATGTAAAATAAATCAGGTTCTTAACACCCAAGCACTGACAGTGTTCAGGGTGCTGCAAGATAGTTCATACCACTTCATCAGTGACATCGCTAAAAATTAGTGCAATCAAGACATGGTTTCATATATTCCTTTTGGAACACTGTCATGTTCCACTGTCCAAAACCAGGACACTCATAATAAATGAAGGGGTTTTTATTTTTTTTTTACTGAAGAGTGACATACCAGCGAAGTTGGTTAACATGGTGGTGTTTCTGATGTTGGCATTTCTGAGGTTGGCAAAGTTTATGAAATCTCATATTAGCTTGCTATTCATTTTCCCTCACTCTTTATATCATTTTCCTTTCCTCTGACTCCTCAAACAAAAGCTGCATTTTGCCAATGCCCACTTAAAATATCCTTTTAAGAAAAACTAACACACTTGAAAGATGTTCAGAAATAAATATTTGTATTAAAGCAAAGAAAAAAAAACAATCGTAAGAATCTAAGAATCTAAAACATTAAGGAATCTGAGACCTGAATCCTACAAGGATCAAAGAACCTGCCTAATTTTATCTGCCTGAACACTGCCACTGAACGTCAATCACACGCACAGGGCTTTGCAGGATCAAACTGAGCTAACATAAACAAAACAAGAAAACAAAACCAAACCAGAAATAATTGACTAGTTATCAAGCAAATAAAGATGCAATTCTGAAGCTCTAAAGTATATGCCGAGCACTTTATGTTGCAAATTCTTCTTATGTCTTCAAATACTTTTTCTGTTGTGTTGAGGTATTCGCACTTCAGGTGTTATAGCTTAAAACACATACGCAACAATGAGCATACAGCACCATCCACATCGAGATTTTCCAAATATTGCCATTGGAAAAATACTTTGCATGCTGCATTCTCTATCCAATTATTTTGGATATTTTCTTGAAGCAAAACACATTAGCAAACACTTTTGAATAACCGCCCAGTGGATCCATAAGCAGCTTTAGTTTGTTAAACAAAGTATATAAAGAAAACAATATTTCCCTTTTATAAAAGATGATAGAACCACAAAACAAAAAACAAAACAAAAGTAAAATGAAAAATGCATTTGAGCTCTCAGCAAATATAACATATTGGAGGCTATCCAGATATAATGTCACTGCTCTATTAAGAAAGCTCTTACCTGACCCTGTAAGTTTTGAATGGTTATTGAACATCAGTGATAAAGGCAGGAGGAAAGCCACTTGACAGCATTTCTTTCGTAACAGGACTTCCTAGAGTTTTTGTGGCAAGAAAACAAAGCATTTTACGAAACACCCTTGCTCTGGCCAAATAAAAGTTTGGGTATTTCTAAATGAGAGAAAAGTTCTCTGAGGGACCAAAAGGTTGAAAACAATGCTCCATGAGCTCTTGATAAAGACAATAATTTCTGTTTTAGTGCTTGGAAAAAAAATAACCCAATCCACTGCATACATCTTAAGTAAAAATACTAAAGGTTCATTAGCACTTCAGAAGTTAAGAATAATGCATGAGATGCTTAACATCAAAGTAGGTTTACAAACAAATTATGTGAGGTAAGAAATAATAGTTTATATCTTATACACATATTGGTCAAATTAAGCCTTAAATTAAACTACTGCATGCTTTAAAAGGTCACAGAAGTGAAGACGATAATTCCTTGATACACGTAAACAAAGTATAAACTGGAGTGCTATTAAGATGTAACCAGAAAAACAGCTGCTATTTGAACAGCAAGTAAAACAGTCTGCAGTATCTAAAAGCAGTTGCTAGATGAAACAACCAGAATGAATTCTAAGTATTTGGTGTTATTTCATAATTTCAATAAGTATACTTAAGACTAGCTTTAACAGAACAAGTGATATGGCCCAGAAATTCGCCAAAGAGTAATAAACAACAGGTTGTAAGAAAAGGCAATGCGTACTTCAAGGATACTGGCGAGGCAGTGGGAATCACTCATGGATATTGTATTTCCCAAGGCAATGACCTCAATGCTAACTGTGTGAAGAGCCAGACCCATTGAAAAGGTTGGATGTCAACAGCTGCTTAACTGGCCACTGGCTACAGAAAGATGCAGTTAGGACAGTAAAATGCTGAAACCACCTCTCCTCAGATATTTGCCATTTGCAGGGCTAAACTTCAGAAGCCTGAAAAAGCTTTTTGAATCCAGCAATGCTAAACTAATTAAACTTTTCTAATATCCCAATACCTATTGAGAGGGAAGAAAACAAGATTTGTATAATCAGTTACTTTATTATTTCAACAGTTGAACAAAATATATCTGCGTTTATAAGTAATTAAAATACTTGTAACAGGAATTTTTTTTTTTTTCAGGTTTAATACATCTATGGTAGTAAATTAAGGTTTCTTAGCTGCAGTTGTTGGCTTTTCTCTGCTCTATCGACTAGACTACTACAAATAAAAGCAATATTCATATAAAAAAGTTGACCCATATTTTCAAGAGACAAAGGGGAGTTAAGGGAATCAAATATCCAGCAACAAAATTTTGGCAGTGACTGAGTACGATCAGCTGGGAAAGACAGTTGCATCTGACAGTACAAACAGCAATATGAAAACCAGTCCAGCTAAAGATGTTTAACAGACAAGATAGAAAGGTTCAGGCCTTCCATTTGTTTTTTTTAACTTAGTTTTAGATGTGACTTTTTTCTTTTCAGTTAATTTAAAGGTTGAAGGGCATTAAATTCTACAGATGAGACATTCCCAATAACAAACAGGCAATATCCTACTACTCTCCTGTACCAGTTCTGTTTAACCCTGGGGATTTGGGCCTACAAATTTTAAAGCTATGTTTAAAGCAGGTATAAGAAAAATTGCACACCTTATATTCCATGACTAAAATCCATAAAGCACTATCACAAATGTGTTAGCATAATCAGACATATACATGCTGCATAAAGCTGTCTTAAATGGAGTTTATTTGAACCACTTCAGTGTATGCAGGGGACATAAATATTTTCTTTCATGTTTCACTCAAATCTTCAGAGACAAGTGTTCCAACTAGAATAGCTGAACATGGGGACAAACACGCTCACTATCAAAAGTCAGCACCAGCTTTCTTACATACTTGCTGCAATATGGGGACAAACATGGTATTTCAGTGGAAAACTGCAATTCACCAGAACTAACAAATGCCCTATGGCAACACAGATACTAGGTCTGCAGAAGGGAGGTGAGACAAGTGACAGTACTTGGTTTACTAGATCGTGGGCAGAAACGCACAGAGAAGCGATAATGTTCCTGATTCATCTTTAAAAATAACATAGAAGAAAACATGGTCTCTGTTTTCAAAAATTTACTTCACCTTTTAATTACTGACATCTGGATGATCTGAGACTTACAGGAAGCTTAGAGGTAGAAACACTTAAAGCAATGTTTCTATTCAAAGCCATCTATACTTGAATGATCAATACAGTATTCAAGTGCCTTATTTCCATCCTTTCTCAACCAGTTGCTCCATCTTTCAAGTGCCAATGCCACAAAACCATGTTTATTCACAAGACAGTTCTACATTTTTGCTTCCAACATAGTGCTTTAGAATAAGTTGGCTGCCTCTTGAGGACTCGTTTGAAGGACATTCACACGAGGTCTATCCCAGATCCTGCATTACCACTCCACTCTACCCTTCCTCCTTCCAAATCTCTTCTATTTCCCAAAAGGCAAGTGAGTCATGCAAGGTTAGGTGATGAATCCATGTCACACTTCATTTTATCAGTCCAGCCTAAGTCAGTCCACAGTAGCATCACAGAAAGGCTGTTAAAGCTGTAATTTCTTATTTCCTAACAAGATGAATTTTGCCAAGCATAAACAAGTTAGCTGCACTGAGAAGCTTCTGCCCTCACCCTAGCAAAAATACTCGTTTCTTAGACAGAATCTGTTTTGAAGCCTTAAACATTACATTGTTCATTAAACTTCGTATCTCAAAGGAAGCAAGCTACATGAATAGTCTGGTTTCCCTTAAATGGGGGAATTCCAAATTTTTCTCTAACAGTCTGTAGAATAAAATTATTTGCACTAAGCTATTCAATTTGGTTTTAGAACAGGAAAATACTCCAGAAATACAACAGCATATTGCATGTTACACCAAGGTGAAGGTTTATACAACTGTTTCCTCCAAAAAGACAGAAGAAGCTGCAAAGGAAGATGACCAAAGGCCACTGCAGATATTTAAAACATCCCACTGGCCATGCTCTAGGGCAGAAAACATTTTTATTATTATTACAGCCAGCTTGTAAGAAAACCACCAGATGGACATGACATCTGTTAGTAAAGGAAATGAAAAAATATGAACAGCAGCAAGCGTGAAACTTCCAGGAAGTAATAAAGGAAAAAAAAACATTTTTTTCCTCCCACAAATCTGTTATCAGCAAAAAATCACTACAGTGCTCTATCATCTCCTTTCAAAGCAAAATTCTCAAACCCATCATGGCCCGAGCCACATGATTCTCACTCCTCATCCGTTTCAAAGAGTTTCCAGAAGAAGAAAACCTCAAAGTATAGAAGTAAATAATTAAAGTCTCAGTTTCATTAATCACATGAAAGCTTTAAGTAGTAGTATGTATTTCTTTCCATTCAAACTTTTTTATTTTTCAGTTAGGTACAGCTGGGATGAGAATTACTGAATAATACCCATGGGAGAGGTGAGGTGCCTAAAACTGATAGCAGAGCCTTGTTCTTTTGTGGTCAAATCTGGTCCGCACTGCTAACAACAGCAGAAAGCTTATCAGCATTCCCTTTTGATCCAACACCCTCACATAATTAAATAGGCATGGAGAACAGATCTCTGGCTCACAGAGGTCTGGCACTGGCAATCTGGAAGCAGATGAAGCCCATACTAAAATCAGCAAGACATTTGTGCTCTTTTGGTTGGGATAGAGTTAATTTTCTTCATCATAGCTGGTATGGGGCTATGTTTTGGATTTGTGATGAAAACAGTGTTGATCACAAAGGGACATTTTAGCTGTTGCTGAGCAGTGCTTGCACAGAGTGAAGGCCTTTACTGCTCCTCAATCCCCTAGTGAGCAGGCTAAGACTGCACAAGTTGTTGGGAGAGGATGCAGCCAGCACCAAAGGGATATCCTGTAAGACATCATGCTCAGCTATAAGAGAAATATGGAAGGAGAAGGGGGGATGTTCAGAGTTAAGGCAGAGCTACTTCCCAAGGAATCATTACCTGTGGTGGAGCCCTGCTGTCCTGGAGATAGCTAAACTTCTGCCTGCCAATGGGAAGTAGTGAATGAACTCCTTGCTTTTGCTTTGCTTGTGCATGCAGGTTTTACTTTACCTATTAAATTGAGACAACTTATGGACTGAGATAAAGACAGTTTTATGTTTCCAGTTGTCCTTCCTGATGCAGAGAAGGAAAGTGACTGTGTAGGGATCATGAGGGTCAACCATTTTATATTTCAATTTGACTAGTAAAACCAAGAGGAAAAAGCAGACAAACATACTGTGTAAACGGGATCGAAGTTATTTCCATGTGAAATGCTATAAAGATCTAAAAAGTTTTGTAGGCCTTTCAGTACCAATTTGATTATACAGACATACCAATTTTCAGAGAAAAAAATGAATCATAGAATCATAGAACAGTTAGGGTTGGAAAGGACCTCAAGATCATCTAGTTCCAATCCCCCTGCCAGGGGCAGGGACACCACCCACTAAACCATGTCACCCAAGGCTATGACCAACCCCGCCTTCAACACCACGCAATGGAGCATTCACAACTTCCCTGGGCAACTCATTCCAGTGCCTAATCACCCTTACAATAAAAAATTTCTTCCTCATACCCCATCTAAACTTTCCCTGTTTAAGTTTGAACCCATTACCCCTTGTCCTCTCACTACAGTCCCTCATGAAGAGACCCTCCTCTGCATCCCTATAGGCATCCTTCAGATACACGCACTTAGTCAAATCCATGGTTAAGGCACCCAAAGAGACTGGTTCAATACCTGACCTGTGCAATTCAAATCAGTTAATCATTCCAGGCCCAGAGCCCACAGCTCGAGTGCCAGGAACCAATTATCAGTCAGAAGAAAAACAACCTGTAACAAAGTGATAAACTTTCAACAAGATATTTACGTTGGCTTTTTTTTCCACTGAAATCATCCCTGTTAGCTTTAAAAGAAAACAAAACAGAGCTCACTATATGGGAACACAGTACTGTATTTGCAGACAGCAAGAGAATCATGTGCCTGACAACATGAGTGAAGCACAAAATCTGCTACCACAAGATATTATAATCACGTAAAGATTAGAAGAGACATGCTGAGAAGATGTAGGTGTGTAAGAAAATACACATTAAAAGAAGTGAGGGTAACCACCATCAACTTTTTGTTCAAGCCCCCAGCTAAAGCACAAGTTCTTACTGGGAAGATTATTTACTGCCAAGGATATGAAGCAGGTTTTTTTTAATTTAAATTTGTTTGTAACTCTATGAAGTGCTTTGGCAATTTAACTGAATTATAAACAAATATATTGGTCACTTCACCTTCAACTAAAACAGAGCCATATGTAAGAGTTAAGTACAGCAACTAATTAATAATAATTCAACAGTTAAATATAAAAGTAATAAACTCTGTAAATTAAAAGCTACATGACTAATCACATACAATGGATTCTTTTATTCTTCTGGAATAGCTGTCTTGAGTGAAACAGACAAAAACTTAAATCTCAGGATTAGGAAACCTGAAATGACAGGGAAATCTGTACTAATAAACATATAAGTGTAATTATCTTCAAGGGTTTCTCCTTTACCTCTAACAAACATTACTGACATCAAAACATAGAACCTCTGTTGTCCATAGTGTAGAAGAGGCTACAGAATGCAGGACTGAACAGAGTAGGGATGCTGCACACTTCTGTGTGTGTACAGCTAGAACAGTGCAGGGGTTAATCAAAAATGTTACCTGAAAGGTACAGAAAGAAACAATTGAATAAAGTGAGCAGCATTTTCATGTAAGTATACACTTTTCTACACCCTTCCCTTAACTTCTACGTTCACATGCATGGAGATGGGCTTACCATGGATTTGACAAGCTTGGCAAAACCTCTGTGGAAAAAGGTCATTAAGGAAGCACAATATATGGGACAGCATGAAAAAGTACAAGGGAGAATGTATGAGGCTTTGCACACAAAGGCGGTGCATAATTCCAGAAGAAGCCACCAAAAAAAATCCAACATGCAAAATACAAAAACTCTGCTTTGCTCTCTTACCTTGCTGTCAAAAAGATCAGTCCATTTTGTTGTTTCCCAGAATGTCTCTGTCAAAGCCTCTGAGCAGCTCTCATGATCCTCATCTTTGCCTTCTGCATCACTGGAAGCAGCCCCTTCTTGGGCCTGCAGATGAAGAAGCTGGTCAGCCAGCGCACTTCCTTTTCGACAAAGTGCATCCACTAAAGTAGTCTTCTGTTTTTCCATTTCACTAGAAGAAAATAACACATAAAGTATTAGGTCTTTTTTGCAGATACCTCATTAAGAACAGAATCAGTGATGCATTGAGCTTAAGCTAAAATGTTCGCAGCAGTTAGTACACATAAAATGAAAAACAGCACAAAAAAAAAATTAAAGCACAGCTACTTACATACTCACTGTAAAAAAATTAGAGACACTATGCACTAAACAAGCTCAATCATTCTTCTAAGTCTGAAATGCCTTTGATGAGGCAAGGGCAACTCGGGATTCTAGAACTGATAAAGCCAGCATTTAGAAATACAGCTTTATAGTTCCTGGCATTATAAATAGAGAGAGTCAAAGCCACCACTAACATAAACACATACAAGTCTGTTGACTTCAAAGGAATTGCACCCATCTAAAGCACCACTGAATTTGGTGTTCAGTTTCAGATGTTAGATTCAACCACATGACCTAATGGGTCAACTTACCAAGAAATGGTATTAGAATGAAGTTTACTATGTCTGAGCTTTCCTTTTATATCAGCAATTCTAGCATTACACACAAATATTCAGCAATAGAACAGACAGGCTAGTTTTAGAACTGAAACATGGTATTTTATCTACAATAATCAGCAAGCATGTATCTCCCATTTTATGCGCCTAATCTTCAGACCTCCTCTATTTGTGACTAAACCCAGCAGCGTGTCACACGCTTGAAATCCACTGGTTATTCTCCAGACTAAGGTGACCATCAAAATACTGTCTTCCTAAGTATATATGCTGGTAATTCACATGAACAATCTAAACCTGAACAACGGGCCTCAAAAATACTCAGAAGCATAGCTATCACGCTTTTCACAACTCAGATCTGTCACTTCTTAGACTGCTGTCAATTTTGTCTTCAAATACAGATCCAAAAGGCTGCAAGGTATTATGACAAGGCAGCTAGCATTCAAAACACATACCTCTAGAGTGATGTTCTAGTGGTCCCTCTGATCTGAGATTAATCTTAATACAAAGTAGCTTAAACTTGTATCAGGCTTGATCTTTATACAAAACTGCATTTTCCTGACATTTAAATCCTGAAAGCACCTTTGTTTATTTACTATCTCCAAATAAAAATGTGCAGGTTTCAGTGTTCCTGCATTCTAGAGATATAAGAGAACAAAATAATTTTGCAGTCAAATTTGAAATTACCTGAATCCCTAAAAATAGCACAAGTTACTAAACGAAGTCATAGTCATTCATTGTCTTATAGGCAGAGATGAAGTACATAAGTTACAGAAATAGGATGCAAGAAAATTATTTACTGGGTAGGTACTTTTTTATAGTAGTTGCATCAGGCCTGGGATCGGTCTTCATGGCAAAATATATTGCTAATGCTGTCTGATCAATATGAGAAATCACAGTATTCGCAGCTTCAACAATTTCATCAAGTCTTTTCATTCGCTCCTAGAAGAAGAAACAGGAAGGTGTTTAGCACTATGAAATCCCAGTTCTAAGTTTTGAAGACAGCGACAGATTGTGGATTTAGCTGCATCATTTCAAGGGGTTACTGTCCTCAGGTGACTGAACAATTCCGCTAGAAGAAATTAGCAAACCAGTAGAGGAGTAGAATGGGATGTGTGATTGTCTCTGTAATCACCATTTAGAATGATATTGTTACAGCTGAAACTAGCAAGAAAACTTACAATGTGTCTAATTTAACACAGAGTAAATGATAAGCAAACACATTACAGGTAGGCATACTCTGTTTCATTTTGCTGTGGGATTAAGTAAATCCCATAATTAAGGAGGCAGCTGTCAATCTAATTAGGAATTTCTGCTTCATAGTATTGACTATAGCTTTGGCGGCTATTTCAAGACCAAACATGTATGAAGAAAGCTTCATTTGTTTAGGCTACACAGAAATATTGAGAAACAAGTTTAAAATGTATTAAATGACCTTTTCAGAATCCAGCTGATGCAGTCTTGCAACGTACAATGGAAGATGATTAGGAAACGCTTCTTTCAACTCATTATACATGTCAGAGGTATCCAGTCTAGAAGAGAGGAGGACATAGCATGAAAGCACAGATGCTGGTTATTTTTTTCTACAGCTGCTTCAAGCTTGTGTAGTCATGACAGCAGACATACTTGGTCATCCACTGTATTTTTAGATCTCTTAAAGCTTCAGCAAATTCTTCTTTTGCATCTTTTTCTTTTTCCTGCTCTCTGTCTTTGCTGCCGTTTTTACTTTTTGATGGTGATGGTATCAGATGATAGTGAACAGTAAGGACATCCTGTAGGTAGGAAGAGACATATACTGAGAAGGATACAGTACATTTTTTTTTTCCTCTGATGCTATATAAAAATTAAATCATAGCAAGCAACTGCTCTGAGCAATGCATATACTGAGTAAGAATTCTGAAAAGGTATTAGTCATTAAGAACTCAGGAATTGCTTTAGGTTTCTATTTTAAGCAATGCAGGGATGTAAATATTAAAATAGCACACTGGGTGTAGAGACAAGAAAGCCAAAAATTAAGCACATTTGACATTGCTGTGTTCATATGACTTTACATGATACTAGTTAAGAGGACCAGAAGGGTGGGGTGTTTGTTTACAAAAAAAGCAAGTAACTTGTTTAAAAGGCTAAGGGGAAAAAATCAGTTAGAGATTCTATCCTACAAATCTGGCAATAAGCAAATTAATAAAAATAAATGAATCCCCAAAAGTAATACCCCCAGTAGGATAAAAAAAAAACCAAACCATCAGTCATGCCATGCTCAGGTATTTACTGAGTATTTTTTCCATGTGCCTACTGGACTAGCTGAAGCATCCACAGTCAACTGTTTTCCAGTTTGCTGCTATAGACTTTACAGTTTTACCTGGGTATGTGCTCAAATTAAGTAGACAGAACAGCAAGACTTTTTTAAAACCCTATATGCTAGCATAGAAGTAGTTTGAGTTCATGCTACACTAGTCAAGGACTGCCATGAGAAAATCAGCTACTGCTATTTAGAAGGAAAATCCTAACTGATCTTAGACCATGCTCTTCAGTCCATTTCCCAAAATAGATTACATACAAATTGGCAAATAAGCCAGCATCAGATTTCAGTCATTCCTTTTAAAATATTACAATTGTTGGGGGAGGCTATTTTGTTTGGTTTAGTTTTAACGTTGAAATTTTTAAAAGAGCAAGACAGGACATGTGTTCCATTATTTTACAAACAGGGTATTTCATAGAGCAGATCAGTTTAAATCCTCTGTATACTATTACTCTGCTGCAACACAGTGCACAATACTGCGCTGCATGCCCAATTGCTATGGCAATTTAATTACTTACGCCAATTAGTCAAAAACATATTTGTGGGAATGTTTCCCATAAACCAGGTCAGTGTTGCATAATGAAATGAAATCTTGTGCACAAGATGGAGTTATTTCAGGTCACTTAAATAGTGAGTAAAAAATGACTATTAAAAACTGCTATGTAAACCTTGAAATATTGGACTTCAATACTACACTTCTGAAATTATTCAGAAACATTGATGCAGAACAATTTTATTTGAACTTAAGACTTCAGCAGATCAACAGCTCACTACAGGTTACTGAATACTGGTAACAGAAAGTGACATCAATATTCCCTTAAACAATTTTTCCAGCTACTTAATATGCAATTGCAGATGAACCACAAAATTCATGCTTATATATCTTTTTTTAAACCCAGTTTAGATCACTAATCTACATCAAAATGCAGCTTTCACAAGAACTATCCTGTACATATGATTCTAAAGTATGCAGTGGATGACCAGGCAGTACACCTAAGACTTCAGCAAGACCTAAGACAGCATGACAAAAAGGGTTCTGGAAGCAAGCACACGTAGTGGAGGATGCAGAAGTTAGGTATGGAGCTGGCTAAGGTAATTAAAATGCTAGAAAGCAACAATGCAGTTCATGAAAGCAAGCCAAGCATTTTAAGATGCCTAAGAAGTTAGTTCAGCACAAAAATTTGAATCAGTACTATGCAGTGTTTTTTTAAAAGATGTCCCCTCTATTGAGATTAATACTTTTCTAAGACAGAAAGCTGCTTTTCTAGAAATATTCTTCTAGTATTTCAGGATTTCATTCTTGAAAGACCTCTTTGATCTTACTTGGTAAGATGTTTAGAGTTATGCACCTAAACAGTCTCTGCATTCTCAAGCTTTCTCTATATGACAAGGCTACTACTCTGGTTTAATTTTCAAGCCAAGTGTAATCAGATTAATAAAAACCTACTTATGTGGATGAACACTTCCATTTAAGAGACTAATTCTATGTAACTAAATCATCAACAGTAAAATGTCATCTCCTCATTCTCTCAGCTAGGTGTTTTCAGTCTCATGAGATTCTGCATGCATTACAAGCTAAGATCATTGAAAGAAAAACAATGCACTTCACATCTAGGCACCGTCCTTTTGAAAAGAGTTTATAGGAA
>JASSUY010008463.1:49557-72145 GCA_032466535.1 Forpus xanthops
GAGGTGTACTCTTCTCTACAGACATCAAACTTATAAATAAGGTTTAGGTACTTATCACATTTAAATAAACTATCACAAGACCGTAAGATGGACTGACATCATCTTTCTTTTCTCTATTCTGTCTGTAAACACTAGCATCATTTATAGAACTTGGAACCCCCTAGATACCAGAAGACCCCAGAATGACACTTGTCATTGACAGTAGGGAAACATTCATCAGAGATAAAGGAAAAGAAAGGCAATTCTTCACAATTCCGAGCTTTAATCTGTTTTCTTAATCAAATCTCACTATAATTGTTCCACGGCAACAGAATTGCTGGTGTACAGGACTTAATTTTATATACACCTATAGAAAGATACAGGGCTATAGCCAAAGGAAGACCATAAGCAAGCATATTATCTGTTGAAAATGTTACTTTAAGGAAACTTCCAAGTCAATGAGAAAGATTCCCTTTAACTATTCCAAAACAAAACAAGAAGATAACACCAAAGCCCAAAAAATAATACAAAAAACTTTGGAAGCGTACAGGATATGCACTTTGGTCAGTGTACTCTGTGCACAGCTTGATAAGCCTCAGTGAGTTTACTTTTAACAGAATTAAAACTGCACACATAAACAAGCACAGTGTCCTCAAAACAACCACCTCTTAAAAGAGCTTAGTTAAGGTAACTTGGTTTTGTTTGAACATTCAGATTTCTGTCTGATGATTCAATGCCTGGCACTTTATATGGAAAAGATACGTGAACTACCGTTACTTGTACCTTTAAACATTCAAAAGAAAAGTAACAACGGGAAAAAGCTCCTTAAAGGAGCACATCCAGGTCTCATACTCCATTTAATAAACACCATGCACATCTTCACATAAACAGCTGAATGCACATATGGAATTTGTGTCAATTTTAAGATGAATACAATTTGTGCAAGACTGCTTATTTTTACAGCAATACTCTCATTCAGTTGAAAACGAAGTTAGTATTCACTAATATCTGCACAATGCATTACTTGCTTGAAACAGGAGAAAAGGATGGCAGAGTAAGGAGATGAAGAAATTTTTTACTCCTTAGCCTGTTGTTACCTCGAGAGGCTGAAGAAATGGTCTGTCAGGAAGCTCAACAAGTTCAACAAGGAGAACTGCGAAGTCTTTCACCTGGAGACGAATAAACTCATGTACCAGTACATGCTGGGGGCCACCCAGCTGGAAAGCACCATGGCAGGAAAGGGCCTGCAAGTCCTGGTGGGCATCAGCTTGTATGTAAGCCAGTAATGTGCCCTTGATGCAAAAACAGCTAATGGTATCCTGGGCTGCATTAGACAGACTACCAGCAAGTAAAGGAAGGCAATCATCCTCCTCTACACTGGGGAGACCACACCTGGAGTACTGTGTACAGTACTGGGCTCCCCAATACAAGAGATATATGGATGTCCTAGAGAGAGCCCAGTGAAGATCCACAAAGCTGATGGACTGAAGCATCTCTCAAAAGGATGAGAAGGCTGGGAATGTTTGGGCTAGAGAAAGCATTTGGGGGGTGGAAGGGCAGGGGGCACTTGGGGATTGATTTCCTGTATCTGTGTAAATATCTGTAGGGAAGCTGTAAAGAAAAATGCAGACTTCTTTTCAGCAGTGCCCACTGACAGGACAAGAGGTAAAGATCACTAACAGAAACAAGAGCTTCCCATGAACATCAAGAAAACTTTTTCACAATAGGGATGACTGAATACTGAGCACAGGCTGCCCTGAGGTCATGGAGTCTCCCCTCTTGGAGAAGTTCAAAAGGTGTCTGGACACGGTTCTGGAAAACTAGCTCTAGGAGGCCCTGCTTCAGCAAGTGGGTCAGACCACATGAGCTCCACAGGTTCCTTCCAGCCTCACCTATTCTTTGAAAATAACAGTGCTTGCAGAAAAACAGAAATACCCACCCTGGATTTCTGGTACTGTCATGCATATAGGCGCAAGACAAGTTCTCTCTATGCTGGAAAACATCTTAATGATGAAATGTAAACTCATGACAGGGCAGAGTTAATATTCAAAACTTGTAAACTAGGAAGCCCATGGAGTTGCATTCTCAGAAAAACATATTCATTAATGGAGCTTTTGCAGATCAGTGTCTGAAATACATAGTTTTATTTATTTGCTACTAGTACGCTGATGCCTCACAAGTAATAGCAGAAGTATCAAGAACAGGTTTTATTTTGAATTGGGTGGGTATACTGCTCAGATCTGAACACAAATCTCTGTTCTAAAAACATAAGAAAAAAAAAGCACATGCATCCTCTTGCATCTGTTTAATAGGTTTTCTTACACAAACCATGATTAGAGTTTAACTCCCCTGTAAGAGAGATTCACTTAGTGAAGATTTTATACCCTATTCATCAGGAAGCTGCACTTTTACATGGGATTTTAAATCAGTTTGCTGAAAGTTATCTGCACGCTTTTCAGATGCAATATGAAAATTGCAGCAATGGATATTAAAATCCTTCTTTGAAAGCCTAATCACATTCATACTTGTTACTACACCAAGATCAGACTAAGCTAGCTGTAACAGTTACCAGCTCATTGTTAACAAAAAAAACAATTACAGTGATACACTGTTATTCACAATTGTCATGCCTTCTAACAAGGCGAACTAATTGGTGCATCACTCCAGAACAGGGTACCTTAAAAACTTTAAGTTGTAAATAGCCTTACACCTTAAGAACAAAACAAAATACCCAGTAGCCTTATAATGGTAGCTTACTAATAGTTGTTTGGGCTTTTTATAAAGACTCAGTCTTTATAAAATACATTATACTACCTAAAGTAAAAGAAAGCACAATATTAAACACTACTGTGCTAAAAGTCACTTACACCTTATCCAAAGTACCTTAATACATGCTTACAAAATTCTTTCTGTAAATTCTACTACCTGCTACATCATTGTATAAACTCCAGCCTATGAGTTATATTCAGTTTCAGTAGAATCATAATTGAGAGACCTTTCGATCAAGTCCACCCCTCCCAAGAAAAACCTCACTGCTACAGCATGCTTCTATGACTGTAATGAAGCCAGCTCTCAGTTCAGTGGAGTTGGTATACAGTTATTCAGTTCTACAAAGTGCTAGGTTTATCTTCAGTTCTAAATCTGCAGACAGAACAGGCAAAGACATTTGCCACAGAAAATCTTGACAGTACACACTAATGATTCCCAAGTGTTTCATAAAAAGAAAAATTACAGACCACTAATCACCACATGCATTTTTAAAGTACTTATTGCTGAAGAATCCAGATGATCACGTGCCACTCAGCTTTGTGTTACAATAGCGCTTTGTCATTCTACCAGTAGACATACTTAAGGTGCTGAAGTAAATAACTTAGGACTAAGGAAGTAGATGAGGGAGAGAAATTAAAAAAACCAATACTGGTAGACAAATTCTGTAAGTCATATGCAAAAGGACTTAAGTATATCTTTTTCAAAAACTAACATTCAGTACCTTTTTAAATTTTCCTTGTCGCTTTGCTGCAGACTGCCCCTGGGAGTTAGAATAACATACTGTAAGAAAACATGCACACACCACACAGGATGGAGACACCTTCTCTGTACAAACACGGTTATAGTTTCAACCTACAGATTTTTACACTTCTATTAGAGAGTCACATCTACAGTCAAACATGCTCATAAGCATGCTCTTTCATGTTTTTTAAACTAATAAACCAATGCATCATTGTTTATATAGTTCGTTATTCCTGTAAGGCAAGCAAGTGTTGTTAACCACTTAGCTTAAATTAAGAATTACAGAAATTCAGGCTCAAAAGCGGAGCAATTGACTGTCTAGTAGCACTGCTCTATTTCATATAAATATATAGAAAGTAGATACATTTTGTCACACTGCATCTACTTGACTTAAGAGACAACTTTGCTGCCTAGCCCTCCTTTTTTGTCTCCTGGTACACACCAAGGTTCACTAAAGGCAGCAAAAAGTATCAGATGCTATTTGGTACCATCCTTTTTTCCAGTGAAATATGACCTGACAGTAATACTTTGGACTATGACATGCTTCAGCTAGAGTTTCTCTCTGTGTAAGCTCTTCAGTATTTTCTTCACATGAAATGACAGGAAATACCTATCTCCTACTTCTCCCATCCCAGAAATCATGGTATATAACCACTTCGTCTGGTTTTAAAATAAAACAGACGAGAATTACAACCAATAGTTCAAAGAGGTGTAGAATTCAAGTTATGGAAATCAGACTACGCTACTGTAATGAATTTACCATGGATTTCACAGAAATTTACTTGCAACCTTGCACAAATCACAAAGAAACATAAAGCTGAGTATTTTAGAGTTCTTAGTTACTGGGCCTTTCCTCATTGATACATAAACTGTCCTGACAGACATTATCTAATCTACAGTTATATGCAACCTCCCCTAGAAGTACTACATACAACCAAATCAGACTGAATTAAACTTTTCTACTTCATATCTAGAGAAATGTGCCCATCTACTCACAGAAAATTATTTGCTATGAAAACATACTCTAGTTTTGTACATGTTCTTCAGCCACAACTAGTGATATATGGACTATCTCTAAATACTAACAATCACCAGGACTGATTCAAATTTATTCTTAGCTTTGCAATCTATTTTAAAATAGCTAAAGGAATCTTCTAAATACTTTAGCACTAGATACACACAAAAGGGATCTTGTTATTATAATCACTGTTGCACTACAGATTCATACAAGTTAGCAGTTTCTACAGGGCGCTGCATTAATGAGTAAACCAACACTAAAACCTTTTTCAAGCATCACATACAGAGATCTTGCATCATTCTCATGGAACACACAGACATATTAGCAGTTGACAACATCCCTGTGCAGCAAATATCTGTCTATGCATTTAGGACAGAAAAATTCCTACTACTTTTTTAACAGTAACATGTAGGTGTTCAGAAAGCACATTTGTTTGCTGAAAATTGCATGCATGCAAGGAAGAGTAAAGCTGTTTACTGGAGAGCCAACATGCAAAAAATTGCATATGCACATTTTTTTCATTACAAAATTATACTAAACTAGGCAATTACAAAAGATCACTTTCAAAGCTCCACACACAAAAAAAAAAACCTCATAACAAGCAGTTGTTTCTAGAATTCAGAGGGAAGGATTCAGAGGAAAATAATTAAATTCAAAATCTAGGAAATGCAATTAAATTTGAAATTCTAAGACAAAAATAGAAATAGACTCACTTAGAATTTACTCTGACCTTATGATGAAAACAACTGCTTCCAAAATGTGTTACATTAATAAACCTAGTGCTCTAATGCACTAAAATCATTCAATAAGCACTGCCTGGCATGCAATTTATTTGCTTCCAAAATTTCAGAAAAAGAAGCTGTCATCCATTTCAAATACTCACAGCTTTCTTTCCAAGTTCTGTTTTAGACAGTGTAAGAGCTCCTGCAAGGTAACATCCCGGTCCTGCTCCTTTAGGTATTCTATTCAAAGAAAAAGCTCAGTGTTAAAACCAGGTTCATTAATGTTCCATGAGGAGTACAATAAAGAACTGGAAGCGTGAAAGAGCAAACAAGAGGAAATACCAAGTCTAAACAGGTAGACACAATCAAAGTATCATTTCAGTTAGGTGCAGAGGCAGCTGGTTAGATGTAGATGAAAAAAACAGGACTTCATTAACTTACTTGTCATCAGGCAGAGATGTAACAAAGAATGGCTGACTGTGTTTTGGTGGCAATGTCAAACTGTTGGATTTCTTCTTCCCTAACAGAGCAAGGCTATGGTTTTCATAAATATCTAAGCTCAAGGTACTAGACAACCTGTGAGAAACAATAAATGGAAGGTCTTTGATGCGATCCAGCTCACTGTTCTGTTCGTGACGAATTTGTAACCGAATAGTGTAATCTCCTTTTTCCAGTTTCACAGAATACTGAAAGAAAGAAGTTCTCATAAATGTCAAGATTAAGTACCTCACCATTCACAAAGACATCCAGAAAGAAGACTGTCATATGTTCTTCTTGATCCGTATAGCTGTAGTCATTTAAAATACACTAGACTGCTTAGTTTTGGATGTCTCCTGAAAACAGTGTTTTCAAGACTTGACAGCAGCCAAAACACATTTTGGATTTACAGAGAAACCCCAAAAGTTTTCAGACCACAAAACAAGCTGACATAATTTGTTCTATTGTAACACTGTTAACTGCTCAAATAATAATTGGAATTCTTGCTATTTCAGTTCAATATTTCTAGCAGATTTGCCTTGATTCAGTTTACTACATAACTTTGGGTGTTCTGTGGTTTAGATCACAGAGTATCTACTATCTCAAGCACTGTGTACTAGCTTTCACACTGAGGGATCCAGTTAATGCTGTGAGATTTAAGGCTGCAGTCTGAAGAGCTGACAGACTCTTTGCCCTGAGCTTTTTATAAATTCAGTTATGCAGATAACATCATCTCCATTTATATAAAACAAACAGACACCACCATCAAAAGCAAAACCCACAAACACTGCTCCCCCCTAAACCCAGACTCTCAAATTCTTGGCTCTGAAAACATTCTTCTATCAACCCAAAAGGGCACCATGTGGATGTTTTGAGCAGCAGCATGCTAAACTTCCTTTCTGCTGCTGCTGTAATGCAAAAGGAAGCCGTAAGTATAAAGGGACAAAAATTCAGAGCTACCCTGCTCCCAGAATCTCACTGTCCTTGGTTAGGGATTCAGCTGGCCTTTCTTCCTGGACAGTTAATTTTAATTGCTTTAGAGTTTTCCATGATGCACAACATCAGAGACACACAGTGTAGTGGTCCATGAGGGGTAAGTAATAGATTATTTTGGTGATTTTTAGATTTTGTAGCAGCTTAAATTTAGATTAAGGATCAGAAGTTTAAATAATACAATTTCTGAAACTGATTTACAAGATCCAAAAGACATGCTTTAAAGCTGATCACCTGTACACTTCTAAAATGATTAACCTTCCAAAATGAACATTACATTGATGAAGTTCAACAGTGATTTTGGATTGATAAAAAATAGTTTCAAATAAAAAGCTATAAGAAATGTTTCTCTTTTTGCCTTCCTTTTTTTATTCCCCTTCCTGAATGATCCAGAAACATAGTCTTTCTAGCAAAAAATTGCCACTGTATCTACAAGTCTTGTGTAAAAAAACTCCCTTTGAAGGAGCAACAGGAAGTAAACCAAGATATAGCTTTTAAAAGGCTGTTTGAAGGCATCAACAGCACAGAAGACAGCCTTCGTGGATGTAGAAGCCTCTGATTTATCAGTAGACAAGTCAGACTGTAGAAAAAAAATGGACCCTTTCCACCTTAAATAGAAAAGTTCAACACATGTTGATTTTTACACAAGGATGATAAAGAAAACAAAAACTTGAATTCACTAGAGAAGCAGCAGTCAAAAATCACAAGATATCAAAAATTAACAGTTTTTGTAAACTAAAACAAAACCTGTCATTACATTTTTTTCCATACAAATATATTACCACTGAACCTGTCTTCTTGTGAAGATATAAGACACTTTACCTATGCATCAAGAAATGTTAGGAGCTAACAGCAGGCCTGGAAGGTGAAAAAAGAATGAAGATTTTCACAACTTGCAGAAAACAGAAGTAAAATAAATACACTGTTCTGTACCTGGTGTGGATAGGCATCTCCTGAACCCATCTGTCTTTTGTTCTGATCAAAAATAATCCACAGTTGGCTATCAAATTCAGATTCATACAACAATTCACAAAGAAGTGGACAGCTTGGAGTTACTTCTCCACTCTTAGGCTATTAAAAGAAAGATCAAAACATTTAATTCACAACTGAATAAAGTAAGTATAATCCTTACACCCATATTTAAAAGAATACCTGAAGTCCACTTTAAGCAACAGTTGCTCCTAAAAAGAACCAAATCAGAATTTCCATTGTAGAGAGTCTACAGTATAAATCTATACCTTGTTTCTGACAGAAAGCTAGTTAAAGTTAATAACTGGCTTTAGAAAGCATGCTATATTTATTAATGACTTTTTAAAAAAACACAACCATCTATAACCTTGTCCTGGGCTCAGCAGTAGGAGTCATTTTTCCCCTTCTTAGTAGCTGGTGCAGTGCTGTTTTTGACTTTGAGCCTCAGAACAGTGCTGATAACACTGATGTTTTTAGTTGCTGCTCAGTAATGTTTACTGTGACCAAGGACTTTCTGAGACTCATGTTCTGCCAGGGAGCAGAAGCTGGGAGGAAGCAGAGACAGGACACCTAACCCAAACTAGCTAAAGAGGTATTCCACACCATAGCACGTCATGCCCACTATATAAACTGGGGGTAGTTACCTGGAAGGGCGAGATCACTGCTGGGGTAGGGCTACGTACTCGTCAGCGAGTGGTTGTATTCTCTTGTTATTTCCCTGGTCATTATTATTACTGGTGGCAGCAGCAGTGGTTTGTGTTATACCTTAGTTACTGGACTGTTCCTATCTCAATCCATGGGAGTTACATTCTTTCGATTCTCCTACCCATCTCTCCAGGAGCAGGGAGAGGAAGGGGCAGGGGGGACTGAGCCAATGACTGCGGGGTTCTGAGTTACAAGCTGGGCTTAAACCATTAAAAAACATTACCTGATGGAAGTTATAGGTCAAAATCATCTCATACAGTTGTCGATTATTTGGTAAAATATCTCTGGAGCCCAAAGGTTTTATTTTTGCACTCACTGGTCTGAAGATAAACAACAAAGAACAGATGGTACTCTTAAACATGTATTCTCTATAAAAATTTGTCTTACTTAAG
Organism: Forpus xanthops; assembly: GCA_032466535.1. NCBI lineage: Eukaryota > Metazoa > Chordata > Aves > Psittaciformes > Psittacidae > Forpus > Forpus xanthops. The sequence continues at coordinate 58,323 of JASSUY010008463.1, forward strand.
CAGAAGCATATTCTGAAGTACGACTGAATTCAGCCCATACACCTCTTAAAAAACTGTAGCTGTCTGGACAGTTTAAATTCATCAGTTAAAATGACTGTCCATACAAAACCAAAGCTTAGTAACATTACAGACACTGCCAAAGAAAGAAGCCAAAAGAAATAAGCAAGCAAATCTGATCTGAAAAATAATTAAATCAATTAAACAAACAAACAAAAAAAAAAAACCAACAAAAAACCCCAAACATACAAAAAAATCACCTCAGACTTCTTTATTCATAAAGGGATTAATGGCTTAGTAATTAGAAGACAGAATAAATAGATATTTTTTTGTTATAGAAGGTTATGTCAGAAGGGAATCTGTAAGTCTATAAAAGGCCTTATAGGAATCGGAGTAGTAACACAGTACAATGTTAAAATACACTACCTAAACAGTATACATTAACTCAGACACAGCACAAACTATTGTTCAGAGCAGCACAAACACTTTAGATCTTAAGCATCAAGAACACAGGCTAAGTAATAATGATATAGGAAAATCAGGACTTCAGAAATAGAAGAGTGGGATGAGTGTGCTCTGGCATCATTAAACTTCGCATTTCATTCAGACAACATTTAATGGCGTCTTCTATAAGATTCAGTCAGTTATTTTATTGCCAAGAGCACAGACTAGCCGCCCACTAAAATATCTCTGCTGTGTAATACCATAGAGTCAATCTAACCCATGTTTCCTACTCTGGCAGTCACCAGATAAGACTGCTGACAGAAGACTTAAGAACTGACATGACCACACATGACACGTCTCCCTATTATTCACCCTGTCTTCAAGCATTTGAAACTCAAGAGACTGAATGAGGAGCCATTCAGTACTATTTCCCCCCCCCCCTCTGTGTTATTACTCATTAGTTCATTCAAGAGACATTATTCATGCCTTAATTTAAGCACTTCAATATTTATCATTAGTTTATTTAACTGTAGTTTGCTTACTGTCAGAAGAGTGCCTCAACTACTACACAAAGGCGAGAGCACTTCCATTTTACAAACCAAGAAAGAGGCAAAGATATATTAGAGGACTGTTTTATTTCCTCACTTAAGGCATATCAAATTGTCAATTTCTGAAACTAATACTAACTGGCTAACTCCTAGCTACTTCACTTCCAAAAGTATCCAAAGTATCCAAAAGCCCCAGACAGAGCCCGACATCTCCACAGAGAGAACCAAATTATGGAAAAGTTTGCATTATTGACTACTAAGTAATCTGTCTGGCACAAGTCTTAAAAGTACTGCTTAAACTGCATAGCATTTCTTCTTCCTCCTGAAGTGATCAACTTTAGTAATCGCTGCACTGGTTAGGAATTTTCCAAAGCTTTTCCTCCAAATCAGAAGTGTCAAACTGACAAGATAGATACAACTTTCCCCAAGAAATCCTGCACCAAAACATAGAAAACCACTTCCAATCAAGCAAGAAAAAGAAGACAGTCTTCCCATGTCAAAATTGGGCAGGATCTGAAGCAGCTGCTAAAAAAGCCCCACAAAACAACAAACAGTAGCACCAAATAACCCTATGATTTGTTTCTTTACATATCAAAGTGCTGTTTACATCTAAGTGGCCCCTTTAGAAGTAATGGAATATTTTTGTCCTCTCCCCCCCTTTAATTAGCTAAAGGAAAATAATTTGCATGGAAAACAAGTCACCATAATTCTCAAATTTTACTGAAGTTAAAAGAACCAAAAAAGGGAATGCTGAAGAATTTTATTAATAGATGCTTCCAAACTTAAAATTTGACAAAAACACTTGTTATCCTAAATTTCACTGCTAACTTGTTACTGTTTCAAGTACATAAAAACAGTTTTCCCAATTTCCCAACACAGTTCCCCAGAAATTCTACCTGAGTGTTTGAACCCAGCTTTTCAGATTTATGCATGGGGCAATATCTTCATACTTCAACAGAGACTGAACATCAAATCGTACGATGCCTTCTGAAGCATGCTAAAGAAAGAGCATACAACACTTATGTTTCTGCGAACTTACAAGATGTGTACCATCAAAAATGCAATGCAAGCTGTATTTAACTATACTATAGGATATAATAGTGCAAAAGTTTAAAGTGTCACAAGCTCACCTATATTTTACAACAGTAGATATACTGGGAATTCCAAAACTTTAGCCACAGGAGTGAAAGTCTTCTTTATATTTTTTTTTCATGTTAATTTATACTTAGATTATATTTGTACAGATCTATCACACTTTGGGCAGGGCTAGAATTTATTTTTACATTTGTGATGATTGCCTTTGAATATTTGATAGTATTATTCATCTAGAACCTTATAACAGATATTTTATGGTACTTCTGCATAGGATTATTATTACAAAATAGTTTAACTTTGAGAAAAAGAAACAGCATTACCATACACAGGCTAGCGAAGGGCCAAATAATTTGAGAACTTTTTTCTACTAGCATTCTATGACAAACTGACCAGTATACCAGAACTACTAAAATTTTATGAAAGTTATAGGCGATCAAGAAGAAAGGGCAAAACTACTGTATTCTCTCATTTTCAACAGTCCATTATTTAGTTGATGTAATCTGCTAGGGTGGGGAAAGCTGCACGGCACAGCACCACCACAAGCTCTATTTTGCTGCACTACAGATTCAAGACCTAGTACCTTAACGCAAGGCACCCACTTTTTCCCCAGTTTATTCAGCTCTTAGAGCCTGAATCCATCCAAATTCACCTGCGGGACAGCTATAATTTGTTCCATCCCATAGCTGGGAAAAAAAAAAAAAAAAAAAAAAACCACAACAAGAAAAAAGCATGTCTTAAAGAACACAGTAAAAATTTGGAGCTGATACAGGACACAAACAAATTCAATTTAAGAATTCCGTCAAACATACAGCAGAAAATTATGAAACACTTTAATATGAACCCAGTGTCTTCCAAAAATCTAAACAGCTTATGGCTGATTTAGTTTTAAAAAATGTAGGATGCATATTCTTTCTTTAAAGAAAGTGTTTAACACAACTCCATTTTAATGGTGTTACTCTCTGAATATAGCAAAGACTGAATATCTTGCAAAACAAATTTCATAGGTTTAATAATTTTTAAGAGCACAAAAAGCAAACTTTTAGTTATTTAAAATAATTGTTACTCTCTGATTGACCTTGATTAGAAAGGAAAATAGGTTCAAATATGTGTATTTCATTAAACCCAAATTTTTTTCAATTACTTTATTCTTTTTTTGAAATGTAGCTTTTCTTTGGCTTGGTGAAGAAAAACTGAAAGTATATTTGTACATCTTTATTTTTTTGAAATGGATTCTCTCTGCTACTTGAAGTGACTTAGAGGAATATATAAAATGAGAATGGAAACCCCACAGTGCAAGTAGAACTTCCTTTTTGAATATGTGCTTTCAAAGTCTTCATGCCAAATGCATCCCTGGTGTAAATCAATTTCAGTAACATTACATCAGGGAAGAATTCAGATTTTCCTCTCTATGTCAGTGACCCACTGGTAATATCAATCTGTTTACCATGCTACTTCCAATTTTGTTTCACTTGCACAGAATTAGTTACAATTTATGGCAGAAAGTAGTAAGACAGAGCTTTTTTTTCTTCACCCCCAATACCTTCAGGAGTGAATGTAGTGTGAGTGAATTGCCCTTTTATTTATTATTTTTCTCAAGATAGATGGAGCAGGTTTAAAGAAATAATAAAAAACCTGCCAAATTGCAAGGGTCATTGGTGTGTAGAAAGCTATAAATTAACTGGTTCTTATGGGAAATTAACTTCTACCTTTAAGGTGTTGCCATTTATAAATTCTTTTTAAACTTCTGGGAAATAGCAGTTTGAAAGTTTATAAAAGAAGATATTGAAATTCTATTTTATTCACAGGTATTTTCAGAAAAAACATCTGGAAGAGCTTGTAACATAATAATAAACATTCAGTGGAAGCTGTGTAACCTTAAAATCCTTTTTGCATTTAAAAAAATTGGCTGAAATACACAGATTAGAACCCATTATTTATAAACAGGCTAAATCTATGAGCTTTGGAGGTCAGTTTGCTACCTGAAATATGTAAACCTGCCAAATCATAATATGCTCTGCAAGATCCTTTATTAGTCTCTTTAAATAACTACAAAGATCTTTTTATATAGGTGGAATAGAGGAACATGAAAATTTCTCATTAATTGTTACATAATTCTTCAGGATTTTGCAACAATGTTGATATGCATCCATCTACAAGGAAAACTGTATTTCTGTTCTTTCATCATATGACAAACATTGCTAAGAATAAGCTCCTAAAAAGTAATAAAATATGTAACAGTAGTGTACTGGTGTCTTTTGGTAACTGAACTAAGAAACATCATACTATTTTTAGAGCTGAAATTTTCAGCTTGTCTCATTTGATGTGACAAAAGGAGTCTCTTAAATATGAAAGTTTGAAACAGCATCCTCAAAAACTCTCTTCTCCTATTATTCATAAAGACATCCTCATCTGATGGACAACTGATTAAAAAATCTGTTCAATAAGTAATTTTAGCATGCACAATTGTATTTACTCTTTTTTTTTTTTTCTAAAATAGATGCTTGACAAAACATGATTACAATAGAAAAATAAAAAAAATGTAAACAGGAAGAAAACATATATTATGTATTTCAGTAGTCAAGGAGTTTATTTTTCCTATCCCTTATTATCAAAGTCAATCAAGTCAAAGAATACAGTTCATATATCCTGTGAACATCATTTATTCTGTTGGAGGACCAGCTTGCTAATATCTGTCCCACTGCTAGTTTTAAAGGCTTTACAAGAGCTTTCTTCCTTGATAATTGGAAGTTTCTTTTTACTTTCAATTGTATTCATGGCAATTTATGGCCATTCTTTTTTGCCCATGGGTTTAACAAGTTTATCCTTCCCTACTGTCAATCTCCTCCTTGCTTCCAAAACTGTATTTGCAGTCCTTCCCTGGCACCGTATAGCTGCATACAAGAAGGCCAATTCCTCTACTGCCTGTCTAGCTAACACTTTTCTTCCTGTTACAAGATTTTTGCAGTTAGCTGCAAAACTTTATTTCTGGGCAATTCATCCTAGAATCATCGAGTAGTTCGGGTTAGAAAGGACCTTAAGATCATCTAGTTCCAATCCCCCTGCCATGGGCAGGGACACCTCCCACTAAACCACGCCATCCAAGACTATGTCCAACCCGGTCTTGAACACCACCAGCAATGGAGCATTCACAGCTCCTCTGGGCAGCTCATACCAACCATAACACTACAATAAGGAGCAAATACGTTTAAAAATGAAGCTATAAATTGTTCAAACACTTACTGAATATGGGTGATCAGAAATACATATATTTTATGATTTTGTAGAGGTCTTGTTTAACTATGAACAACCCACACTGTTAGAAATGTCTTAGTAGATAGAAAAATGCCAGTTCTGCATTTATAAGTAGTTCATGATTGTACCATACTGACAATACAGTGTCAAACTGTGTTCAGTACACAAGCCTTGCTTCTCTTCCAATAATTTGTTACTAAGATTTTTAGCAGGAATTCAGAAATCCTATTAAACTTTATAATATAGTACTTTGTAGTACTAAATTTAATCAAATCTATTTTATTCCCATTCTTGAGGTCTTCAGGTTCTTCTAGAAAGATATTCTAATTATCTTTTGTGTTGATGCTCTCAGCTTCGAGCCTTCATCAGATTTCATTAACAAGCTTCTACTTTTTCTTTTGTCAATAAAAATCAGTTATGTTCTCTAATCCTGATTTTCAGTCAAATAGTTTATCAGATATAGATCTATGTCTCTATTGCATTTTATCTCATTTTCTATTTATTGGACATTTATGAAATACTCATTTAGAATATTATCCAAAGCCATAGGGGCTATCATGGCATTTTAGGTTAGGCTGCAATAGATGGTATCTTATCTGTAGTCACCTGTAGCCCTAAATGGATATTCTTTTGATTACTGCCCTGTCACTTTAATAATTCTGAAAGAAAGTAGCCATAAAAATAGCTTACAATCATGGCAAATACAGTATTCATTAAACAGAGTAAGTTGGATAGAAATACATTCCATCAGTTCAAGAAAGAAAGGGGATCCATATATTGACTGTCATTAGATGTTCATACTTCTACATCATGCAGGATCCCTGTAATTGCATCTTGAGGGATTAGACAATGAATAACACAGTGCTAAATGATCTGATTTTAATCAAATACATGGAACATGTGCCATGCAATATTATTAAAGTAACTATCTTGTGGATTAATATAGGTATATACATGTTCATATGCCTTTTTAAGTGGACTAAATGCAGCTTTTGCAATTCTCTGATTAGTGACAGTTTCTCTTGTCACCTCCATTCTTATATGTTCTTTTCAAAATGCCAGATACAATTCATGAATTGTCATACTGTGCATCACATAGCTTTCAAATAAAGACAAAGGATGCCAGTATTATGTGAAGTTACAACTATTCTCAAAAATTTACTGAGATTTTTTCTCTGTGACATAGCAATAATTATAGCAAAATCGGAAAACATGGTGTTCAAATCAAGAGATTATTTCCCACTTGCAATAGGGAGACAATAAACAAGCAATTAGGTTCAGTTAGCTCTGAGCGCCCATATGCAAGGTTTGAAGTAAGCCAGATGGATTTAAAGAGATTTCTTCCTTCATTGTGCTGACATACTCTGAATGTCTCAAAATAAATTCAGTTTATATTTTTCAGGTCTGTGTGTGTATGAAGGTAGTCACTCAGACATCCTGCCTTGTTCTTTTTTTGACACATAATCACTGTAGATCTTGGACACTTGTGCCTAATAGAGACTAATTATTAATTGTGTAATTCATCAGAAGCTGGATATGTGTTGTCACTTGCCAGTATCAGGTGTTTCTTATATTCAGCTAGCCATCTCTTGAGAAAATATGGAAAAGATGGAAGGTGATAAATTATTAACAATCTATCTTAGTTCTGATTTGAAATAGCTTCTTTCCTGTCTGTTTTTCTTAACATCTCAGTAAGTCAATCAAATCTGTGAACTGAACTTTTGTTGAAATGAATTAGAATTCCAAGGAGAATCTTCCTTAATCTTAAAACAGGCTTGACAAATTAAAAATTTATTTCACACTAGTCTGTTTTGTCTGAATTTATATGTATTCATTTCTATATCAAACTTGTTTCTGGTGTGCAGTATTCACAGAGCTAAATCCTTTATAACCTACTAGCTGATATGTAGCTGGAGGGATTAGAGTTTTCATGGTTGCTGCTAGATTATATCATTGACTGTAGCAGCCTGAGACATACTTTATGGTAGCAGATATGTTTTCTATGGTTTTGTCTATTCTCAAAATCGAGCCATTACTAATACTATAGAACTTGAAAGATTACTCAAAATTTATGTCAGTGAAGGCCATTAATCCTTACAATTTTTTCAAATATATCCTTTTTTTTTAAAAAAAAAAAGCGTGAGGGAAAACTTATTGAAAATTAAAACATACAGGCAAACCGTTAAATAATTTTAACCATACAAATTTTTGTGCTGTGGTAGGAGTTTTGAAAATATGGAACATAATGTTTTATTCACTGTAAAAATGGCATTAACTGATAATTTTCCCCAAAACACAGGATATTGTGTGCCTGTGTGATTAAGGTTTTTTACCATATTTGGAAAGACCTCACTGTCTCTACCTGGGTGAGACTCTGCAAGAAAATTCACAGCGGTTCATGTGGGCAGGCAAGTGGGATGGTGAGCACTCGCCCTATGACCAGGGTCTGGCCTGGGAGCTCTGCTCTGGCTGCCCTGGCAGTGGCCAGCGTAGGCACCCAGACAGAGCCGATGAGAGGGGAGGCTGCAACATGGAGCTTGGAGCATGGAGAGTGCCTGCCCTGCTCTCCTGAGGGGAGGAGAGTGTGCAATGGGCAGGGCTGCACTCTGTGCTCCCTGGTGGAAGTCCTCCTGCAGCAGGTGGCTGACTTGCAAGATGCTATCAATAATCAAAGATGTCAGGGAAGCTGAGAGGAAGCAGGACTGCTTGCACCACGCCCGAACTGTGCAGAGGCCTCAAGCATCCACTGTAGCTCATGGAAGGAAGAAGGAGGCTGCTAAGCCAGGAAGCTGGGAAACAGTAACAAAAAAAAAAAATCCAAAAAACAAAAACAAACAAACAAAAAAAAAAAAAACCCACAAACAAACAAAACAAAAAAAAAAAAACAACCAAAAAAAAAAAAAAAAACCCAAAAAAAAAAAAAAAAAAAAAAAAAAACAAAACACAACAAAAAAGGAAGAAGAGGACAATTAAAAGCAAGAGACTTCCTTCTAAATATGTTGCCCCTACCCAGAACTGCTTTGCTGCCCTGCGGGAGGCTAATGAGGAAACATGTTCGAACCAGGGTTGAAAGGAAAACAGCAATGGGAGACATTATCTATGGGGATCTGTTACAGACCGCCTGACCAAGAGGACTCAGTAGATGAAGAGCTCTACAGACAGATAGGAATAGCCTCACGCTCGCAGGTCCTTGTACTCATGGGGGACTTCAAACACCCTGATATCTGATGGAGGGATGGTATGGCCTGGCAGAAGCAATCCAGGAAGTTCCTTGATTGTGTGGAAGAGAAGTTCCTTCTGCAAGTAATACAGGAGCCGACAAGGAGAGGTGCCATGCTTGACCTCATGCTCACCAACATGGAAGGGCTGCTTGGAAATGTGACGCTCCAGGGTAGCCTTGATTGCAGCGATCATGAGATGGTCAAATTCGAGATCCTCAGGACAGTGAGAAGAGCGTGCAAGAAGCTCACTGCCCGGGACATCAAGAGAGTAGACTTTGGCCTCTTCAGGAACCTGCTCAGTAAGGTTCCATGAGAGGGCAGGAAGGCCCAAGACTCTTGGTTGATAAACAAGCATCACCTACTACAGGAGTGTTGCATCCCAACTAGAAGGAAGTGCAGCAGGAGGGCCAGGGGACCTCCTTGGATGGATAAGAACATGCTGAGGAAAAAACCAGACTTATAAAAGGTGGAAGCAAGGACAGGTGGCCTGGGAGGAATACAAGAATGTTGTGAGAGAAGCTAGGGACCAGGTTAGGAAAGCTAAGGCCCACTCATAATTAAACTTGGCTAGGGATGTTAAGGATAACAGGAAGGGATTCATACATAGTGAATAAAAGACAGGCTAGGGAAAACATAGGCCCTCTCCAGAAGTTATCAGGAGTACTGGCTACCATGGATTTGGAGAAGGGTGAGGTTCTTAATGACTTCTTTGCCTCAATCTTCACCAGCAAATGCTCTGACCACACCACCCAAGTCTTGGAAGGCAGATGCAGGGACTGTGAGAAGGAATACCATAGGCCCACTGTAGGAGAGGATCTGGTTTGAGACCATCTTAGGAACCTGAACGCATATAAGTCCATGGGACCTGATGAAATCCATCTGTGGGTCCTGAAGGAGCTGGCAAATGAAGTTGCTAAGCCACTGTCCAACATATTTGAAAAATCTTGACAGGTGAATTTCCCAATGACTGGAAAAAGGGAAATATGGCCCCATTTTCATGGAGGGCAAAATGAATGAGCTGGGGAACTACAGACTTCACATCTGTGCCTGGCAAAATCTTGGAGCAGATTGTCCTGGAAGGCACACTGAGGCACATGAAAAACAAGGTGGTTGGTGATCGCCAGCATGGCTTCTCTCAGGGGAAATCCTGCCTGACCAGTTTCGTGACCTTCTATGATGAAGCTACAGAACTGGTGGACCTGGTAGAGCAGTGGTTGTGATCTACCTGGACTTGTGCAGAGCATTCAACACTGTTCCACATGACATCCTTGTCTCTAAGTTAGAGAGACATCAATTTGATAGGTGGGCCACTCGGTGAATAAAGAACTGGCTGGATGGTCACACAAAAAGAGCCGTGATAAATGTCTCAGTGTCCAGCTGGAGACCAGTAATGAGTGGTGCCCCTCAGGGGTCGATGTTGGGACTGGTCTTGTTTCGTGTCTTTGCCAGTGACATGTACAGTGGGGTTGAGTGCGCCCTCAGCAAGTTTGCCACTGACACCAAACTGTGTGGTTCAGTTGATAAGTTGAAGGAAAGGAATGTCATCCAGAGGTACTTTGACAGACTTGTGAGGTGGGCTGATGCCAACTTGATGAAGTTTAACCATGCCAAGTGCAAGGTCCTACACCGGGGTTGGAGCAATTCCAGGCACAGCTACAGGTTGGGCCGAGAAAAGACTCAGAGCAGCCTTACAAAGAAGGAATTGGGGATGGTGGTCCATGAGCTGGCAGTGTGTCCTTGCAACCCAGAAAGCCAACCGTATCCTGGGCTGCATCAAAAGGAGTGTAACCAGCAGGTCGAAGGATGTGATTCCGACCCTCTGCTGTGCTCTTGTGAGACCTCACTTGGAGTATTGTGTGCAATTCTGGTGTCCTCAACATGAAAAGGACATGGAACTGTTGGAATAAGTCCAGAGGAGGACCACAGGGATGGTTAATGGACTGCAACACCTCCTGTATGAAGGCAGGCTGAGATAGTTGGGGCTGTTTGGTCTGGAGAAGGGAAGGCTGTGTGGAGACCACATAGCAGCCTTCCAGTGTCTGAAGGGGGCTTATAAGGATGCTGGGGAATGTCTATTCATTAGGATCTGTAGTGATAGGACAAGGGGTAATGAGCTGAAACTTCAACAGGGGAAGTTTAGATTGGATAGAAGGAAGAAATTCTTTACTGTGAGGGTGGTGAGGCACTGGAATGAGTTGCCCAGGGAAGTTGTGAATGCTCCATCCCTGGTGGTGTTCGAGGCCATGTTGGACTGAGCCTTGGATGACATTGTTTAGTGTGAGGTGTTCCTGTCCGTGGCAGGGGTGTTGGAGCTAGATGATTTCAGCCTCCTTTACAACCCTAACTATTCTATGATTCTATGATTCTATAAAATCAGCTGCTTGTTCTTTAAGGAAACTCTCTTTATTTCACCTTAAAAAAATTACGTATCTTGAATCTCCAAAATGCATTTTTAATACATAACATAAGTGCTGTATGCGTATGGTTAGTCTACAGGTAGTCTTGAAAATCTTCCTCCATCTTCTCAAGAAGCATCTAGTATAGAAAGTAGCAGGTGCCAAAAACTTCCTCTTTATTTTCCTTCAGGAATTTAAAACTGTACTCCCTGGATTTGAAGTGTTCCCATAATTAAAATGTGACCCTAACTGGCTGTTCTAATATTACCATGAAACTTGGCATATCTTCAAACAAATTTTTTTTTTCTTGGGAAGTGAGTTTTAAACTGACTGCAAATGCACCTGATTTCATAGGCATTCATGCCACATACATAGCATGTTCTGATAGCTTGATAGAAAATGAATGATAGCAGAGGCAATATAGGTTTTTTTTTCTGCTTTATTGGGATTTAGTGTATTCTTAATTCAGCTTCTATTCCATTTCTTCAAGGATAGTAGTCTCATGATGCAGAATCTTTTTTCAAATATATAAATGTTCAGTGTGTTTAGAAATTGCTTCTTATCACAACAAAAAGGACTGAAAGATGCATAGACAGTCAGTTAAAAGGCTCTTGACTTTAAAAAACACCAATCCTAGAGATTTTTCATAACCCGTTATAAGAGATTTGGATCTTGTTTAGAATTGTAGTTTCACCAAATCCATTTTAATGCTAGATCACGTTGCACTTGCAATGAAAGGAAACTACAAATATAAAACTACTATAAACTGTTCTGTAAGGACATTTTGATAAGAATCTTTCATTTACACTGAGTTTATTCTTTTGTTCAGCAAGGAAAAACTGTCAAATAAAATCCACTTACTGTGTTGCTCTCAGATGTTAAAAATAGCATTGTTTAATAAGGAGTGATTAATCCTTAAGCTATTCAAATTGCTTCCGGATTCAGTCATCATACTTACTTGATTGTAAAAGTAGCACATATTCTGTTCAGTACTGCCCTGCTTAGTTGTATTTTTTAAGAGAGTTTGATTGGCACTATTTGTTCTGGTTCTGTAAACAAAACACAGAGAAGTCGATATTGTTAAGTGTCATTATGACAATCAAACTTTTCCACTGAAGAAAGTAGTTTTGAGTTGCATCACTTTGTCAGTAAATCTAGTGATTTCTGAAGCTGTTTTGGGATCAGTGACTAACAGGGCAGAAAATGAAAATGCAAAGTAGGAACAATATGAACTTCATCAGTTACTTATCTTTGGGAGAGATACACAGCACATCAGTGATGCCAAAGAAGCTCAGCAGCTGTGCATGTGGTAGGGTTAAGTTCTGGGATGTTCTCAGTAAGAAAAGAATATAATCACAGAAGCACAATTGGCAATCAAAATGCTGGAGGTATCTGGTATATTTAGGTAGGCACAAATGACAGTTAACAAGTAGTTTTTCCTTTTTGTTTCCTAGTAACTAAATTTGTGTCTGAGTTGTACAGTACTTACCTGCTTCCTTACATTGCACTTCTGACTTCTGCTGTATTTGAGACCTTACTGAATACACAAAACTTTTGTTTATAGGAATTTTCAACACAATTTTAACTACTAAAGATGTTTTACATTAATAAAAGCAGTCAACTTCACACAAATAACTCAAGGTATAGAAGATATTTAGACTGCAGTTACATCTACAATAGTACTGTAGTTCATATGAAGAATGAGCTTTTGAACTGAATGTCCTTATCACCCATTAACTGCACTTTGGCTGAGACAGCTTAATGACTTACAGCAGGTGAAGTGGATTTCTTTCAAACAGGTAAACTGAAATGCACCCTATAAAAGTGCACCTGATGTCCTGGACATTCAGATTACGGGCCAAAAGACAGTCCAAATTCTGCCAGGACTTGTAACATTTATGATGTGTGTTCATCAGGTTGAATTGCTGCTTCTACAGATTCAATCCTATTGCACTGCATTGCCTAGTATTGATAATGCATGACATTATCTATTAATATTTACATAACCATTTTAAAACCAGCTGAAAGATAATGGGGTTGCAGAATATAACAAAAAACATACTTAGATCATAGCTTAAAAAAAGTATGAGAAGAGAAAAGATAATTCTTTCAGACATAGAAATAACCAAACTTACTGTATCTAGGGGACAATAAAAGATGCTTTGGATTTTTCAGGAGCAAATTACATCAAATCAACCTAAGTTCCTTCTATGACTGAAAACATACGTGAACAGGAAAGAACATTAGAGCCTTAAGATTTTTGTCTCATGACAAGCTCAAATAAGGAGGATGTAAAGAGCAACATTAAACTATTATTAGATGGCTTCATAACTGCTGTCATGGGTTCAGCAGCAGCAGTCATTTTTCCCCTTTAAGTAATAGCTGGTGCAGCACTGTGTTTTGGATTTTCGGCTTGGGAACCGTGCTGATAACACCAGTGTTTATAGTTATGGCTTGGGGCTGGCCAAGGACTTTCTGAGTTTTATGCTCTGCCAGGGAGGAGGGGAGCTGGGAAGAAGCCGGGCGGAAGGAGAGACAGAGCACCTGACCCAAACTGAACAAAGAGGTATTCCATGCCACAGCACGTCATGTCCAGGATGTAGAAATGGAGAGGGCAGAGATCCGAAAGGGTGGTGGTGCAGAGAGGGGTGCAGGGCATGGCCGGGACTTGGTATGAGGTGATGGGGTACTCTGCGTAGTCAAGCTTGGTATCAGGTGAATGGGGGATACTGCATGGCGTGGCTAGGTATCAGGTGAACATCTGTTGTATTCTCTTTTCTTGTATTTTCCCTTGTATTATTATTGGTGGTAGCAGTAGTTATTTATGTTATACCTTATTAACTAAACTGTTCTTATATCAACCTGTGGGA
>JASSUY010008464.1:0-16720 GCA_032466535.1 Forpus xanthops
CACCACACACTTTAAGCAACTTTGGTGCAGTTCAGAATCCAAAACCTCTTTTGAACGTAAAGAACTTTTTTTTTTTAGATAACAGCAAGAAAAATGCTCTTTTAAAAGTAGAACTATTTATTCATTTAGTCATCTCTGAGATCAGGGTGTTTTCTATGTTGCGTGCTCGAATACTGTTCACTTATTCCTTGACTATTTCAGTATCATATTTTTGACAAAGATTTTACAAATGCAGCATAAAACCCTCCAACATTTATACAGCATCAGTGCTAAACAGATGCCAAACTTCACAGAATATAGGTAGCTGCTGCAAACTGAAAAAATAATGGAGGATATCCACACCACACACTTTAAGCAACTTTGGTGCAGTTCAGAATCCAAAACCTCTTTTGAACGTAAAGAACTTTTTTTTTTTAAATCTCCAAAACTCTAAACACAGGCAAGTAAAGTTAAGTAAGAGTAAATTCATGTCATCTGTGTAGACCTAAATTCTTCATACCACCTACTCACTGATGCTTAAACACATTGAAAACACTAACCATGAAATCCAGATCAATAACAGTAGGAAGCCATAGACAGCTTAGAGGGGGAGAGCTAGTCAGCTGGTCTTCTAACCTGAGCACTCCCTGACACTGTACCCTCTTTCAGGTTGACTGAAATCCTGGGTTGTATTTAATGGCTTCAAAACATGACCCTTGTCAACATTATCAGGGATGGTTTCCCAGTTCAGCAGTCAAGCCTGTCTGAAAAGTCTTTCCGGGGTGTGAGCTGCAGGCAGTAGGTTGGTTCATGAGTATGCACTAGATCATAAAACTTCAGTGCTCAGTCCCACATTTCATTTTAGCAGATGTGCATGCATTGCCACTAGTCAATTAGGGAAGACAAGTGTTCCAGGCATCTCTTCTTTACTGAGAAGATCGTTGTTTAAAATTATGCATTAAAGGACTCAAAAAAATCCCTGACACTTTGGGTTGTCATTTTCATTCACAATCATTAAAGAAAAATCTAATTTTGAAGCTTTTCACTGCTGTTTAAGTGTTGTGTCATACAAACTTGATGAAGCTGAGGAATTTTGTGATGAACATTAAAGGTATTGGCAAAGATCAAAGGTATTGGCAACCACCTTCAGCAAAAGTAGGGAAAAGAGAATATTAATGGAACTGAAACTTTTTCTTTAGTAAAAACACTTCAGACTGTGCCTTCTTTTATGCCAAAAGCAGAGTTCAGGAAAAAATGCTAGTTGCCTTTTATTGTCAAGGTAATAGGTACATACTGTTTACAGAATATTTATCAGTGCTCCCATTGTACAGTGTGCCATCATGACAGAGAGAAAATACAAAATATAATATACATTAGTAGCAATTTATTTTTTTATCTAGCAGTAGGTAAATAAGAGGATATTGCACAACAATGAAAACAAGGGTAATGTATCAAAATCCCTGCCTACGCTTAGAAGACTTCATAGCTACAGGAAAAACACAGCACACTGACTCTCCCACAGGTCCAGATGTGGCGGCAAAGCTATTCTTTTTCAGCTGAAATCCCCCACCCCTACTTTGCAGAAGCTACATCAATAGCATCTGCTTTTCACTGGGATATGTGCATCTGCGCTTGGGGCCTTTTACAACTCAGGTGGGGCTTCACATCCTTATTCAGCTTAGGCATGCTGGCAGAGCTATTGTTTGAAACATAACCTAAGACACCTGAAGTATGAGACAAATAAAGCCAAGGCTTGACTGTTTCTGTGACGAATAGTGGAAACCTGCAGTGATGGATGGTGCAGCATCTGAAAGCCACGGTAGTTCTATGCTTTAAATTTTGGCTATCGCACAGAGGAAAGGCCCTCTCAACGACTTAAACAGCAGCCCACACTATCCTGGGATAAGCATACGAGCAATATGTTTAATTTCCATGAGCTAAGTCAACCAGAAAAGGCTCTGCTTTTCAAATGAGTAGCAGTTCTGTCTCTCTGGGGTACCATGTGCTGAACGTGTCAGCCTCTCACTCACTTCCATTCGCTCTTTTCATATATCAAAGTGGGGCAGCAAAGAGAGCAATATTTTTAAAGATATACCAAACCATTGTCTCAAACATCAAAAGAGAGCACAAAGAATACTTATCTTGTCAATGAGATGGTCTTCCTTAAGTAAAAAACTAGCCAGTTCCCAGCTTGTCATAGGCAACTGCTAGAGGAAGTAAGCGCTTCTGACACCAAGTATTCAAGCAGAACTAAAAGGCTGAGCAAGCTTTTTTTGATCATAGATGAATTGCCTGATTTTAGTAAGTGCTAAACACTTGTAGCTTTTATACAACTGGAAACTGTGATGCCTACTTTTTCCAGGAAAAGAATGGCTAAATTACTCTTTCTGATTTTTTTTTGACAATAGATGCATAATTAGCAAAATAGCAGTTTATCTGGAATATCAATACAATGAGATAAAACACTACTCATTTTCAAGAAGTCACATTCTCTAATCATTGATCTTTAAGTGTAAGTACATAAAAGGGTTACACAAAACCAGGAGCAGTTTACACAATAGATCAACCTCATTTATTGCTTCTATGGCTCTTTAGCACAAGTAGGAAAGCAATAAATTGAGGGCATGAAAGCATAGCAATTTTCCTAATTTCCATGACTTTCAATAAACTCTTACTATTGTTGTTTTCAGACCTTTCCAATCTTCAGCATTATGTAAATATGGAACTGCTCTACAGTTAGCAACTGTTATGAGTTCATACCAGGATATTCGAAAACTCTTCTGGTTTTCTTTTTTAATCTGAGCATCTGAAAGTAAAACGTGGTTATTTATTCCTCTATGAGAAACTGGTAATTAAAAAACACACTGCACTTATAAAATAATACTTAAATAAAGTTGTAATGAAAACACATAAAGAAATATATTATCTGGCTTTGAAAAAAAGAAATAGAGCCTGTTAAGTGCAGTCTAGTAGGGAGTATTTCATTATAACCCTGGATAATTTGCAAATGCTAAGACCTATTTCCCCTAAGGCTTTTTGTCCAATGATTTCAATCACATTTGGAAAATTGCTGGGAAGGTAAGATCTGTTTTATAGAAAAATATATACAGCATTCAAGTATTCACAGAGGCTGCCCTCCTAGAATATGTGGAATCCCAGAAACCCTCAGAAAATAGAAAAGAAGCACAAAAGTCTTGAAAAATAAGACTCTTGCCATTTTAACTGCATCAAGATTGGGACAGAATGGAAGACAGCAAAGAAAAAAAAGTATATCAAAGGTGTTAAAAAATAAGTCATCAGAAAAGTTAGTCAATGTTAAGCTTGTACTTCGAACACAGAAGCTAATTAATGATTGAGAGAACTTACCTGACAGCATCGCTTACCGTCCATCTGCTCCTAAGTGCTGGATGTTCAGGTGGCTGCTTCTTCCCATGATCTGCTCTGGCTCAGCAAACAGCTACAGGCTTGGTGCAAAAGTTGAGATCTGACTCTCAGAAAGCCAGGTCAGAAGAGTTTTAAAACAGCCCCTAGCCTGTGAACTTGTGACAGCGGTAGACTGCATAATTGAAGGAAATTTGACTTCAGAGAGGAGAGACTGGCGTAAATGACTCCAGAGTCTTGCATCTACCTAAGCAACTATCCAAAGGTGAAGTTTAAGGCCTCTTCTGGGGAAATATTTTAAGGGCATGTTCACTTCCAGGCATGCTGTGAGCTCCCTTGTTCTGAGTGAGTTTAAATACTGTAGTTAAATATATCTTTCAGTATTGTCTTGAAGAGGCACATTTTCTTAAATTGGGATCTGTAGTGGCTAAATTAATCTTTAAGAACAATATCATACTGTTAGATTACACTGGGGAGGAATATGTTTCAGTACAAAACTTTCAGTAACTACTAGCAATAATGCTTCTGGCTTTATCATCTCAGACAAAAGCCTGTACTGGAAGAATATCACAGCATCACCATTTTGTGGAGTAGGCTATACTAAAATCAGAGGACACAGTCCTGCCAGCAGTCTCCTTGTTATTATCCTAGGAAATATATATAAGTTGAATAAGTATGCTGCAAGTAAGTGGGAATCTTCTGCCTCGCAATCATGTTTTATTAGAATCATAGAATCATACAATAGTTAGGGTGGGAAAAGACCTTAAGATCATCTAGTTCCAACACCCCTGCCATGGGCAGGGACACCTCACACTAAACCATGCCACTCGAGGCTCCGTCCAACCTGGCCTTGAACACCACCAGGGATGGTGCATTCACTTTTCTGGGCAGCCCATTCCAGTGCCTCACCACCCTTACAGGAAAGAATTTCTTCCTCAGATCCAATCTAAACTTCTTCTCTTTAAGTTTGAACCCATTACCCCTTGTCCTCTCACTACAGTCCCTCATGAAGAGACTCTCCCCAGCATCCCTATAGGCCCCCTTCAGATACTGGAAGGCTGCTATGAGGTCTCCACACAGCCTTCTCTTCTCCAGGATGAACAGCCCCAACTCTCTCATCCTATTTTCATAGTGGAGGTGCTGCAGTCCCCTGAACATCCTCATGGCCCTCCTCTCGACTTGTTCCAACAGTTCCATGTCCTTTTTATGTTGAGGAAACCAAAAGTGCACACAATACTCCAAATGAGGTCTCACAAGAGCAGAGTAGAGGGGCAGGATCAAATCGCTCGACCAGCTGGTCACACTCCTTTTGATGCAGCCCAGGATACAGTTGGCTTTCTGGGCAGCAAGAGCACACTGACGGCTCATGTTCATGTTTTCATCCATCAACACCCTTAAGTCCTTTTCCACAGCGCTGCTCTGAATCTCATCTCTGCCCAACCTGTAGTTGTGCCTGGGATTACTCTGACCCAGGTTTAGGACCTTGCACTTGGCACGGTTACATTTCATGAGATTGGCATCAGCCTATCTCACAAGCATGTCATTCCTTCATAGCAAAAGTGTACAGACTGAGAAAGTTCAGGCTGTTCAACTTGGAGAAGAGAGGACTGTGTGAAGACCTCATAGCAGCCTTCCAGTGTCTGAAAGAGGCCTGCAGGAATGCTGGAGAGGAACTCTTCATGAGGGACTGTAGTGATAAGACAAGGGGTAATGGGTTCAAACTTAAACAGGGAAAGTTTTAGATTAGATATAAGGAGGATGTTCTTTACTATGAGAGTGGTGAGGCACTGGAACAGGCTGTCCAAAGCAGCGGTGAATGCACCATCCCTGGTGGTGTTCAAGGCCAGGTTGGACAGAGCCTTGGGTGATATGATCTAGGGTGAGGTGTCCCTACCCATGTCATGGGGATTGGAACTAGATGATCTTAAGGTCCTTTCCAACCCAAACTCTTCAATGACTCTATGATGTTTGCAGTGCCTCATAAAAAAGTCTTTTCAGTATTGAGGAGTTGTATTTGCAATTCATTGTACTGGCAGTTTTGTTCAAAAGTCCCAGCAGGATTCAGTCAGTAATATCCAACACAGCTAAGATGAGAATATTTCCCCAAAAGTCTTTGTCTTTCCAAAGCTACTAGCAGATTGCTATTTGGAACATGCAAGTGGGCTAAGCCACTCAGGTAAAACAGGTGTTTACAGCCATAGGGTCAGTTCTGTGGGTGATCACAATGAAACAGGAATTTATAATCACATTCTAGAAATAATTAATATTAAAATGAGTACACAAGGAAGACACTAGAGAAAATGTTTTCTCATCTATAATAGCTTCCCAACACATAACTTTTCTTTTTTTTTCCTAAGCACAGAAAGATTTAGGTCAAGAAATATTGTTCATGGGAAACAACTAATTCATTTGCAAATCCTCCTTGGAATGCACATGCTTTTGGCAGGTTAGCATTTGCCTACAGGGGTCTGATGGAAAACAATGACTTTGGTTTCCATCACAGTCAGCCCATTATCACTAGCCTAGATGAACACACACTTGGCATTCAGAAACATGAGAATAAAAGTGTCCCTTCAAAATAATAATATGCAATAATAATAATTCCCTCAAAATAATAATAATAAATAAAATAGGGGGGGGGGGGGAGGGAGATGGAGCAAGAATGCTGGTACGGGAGAGGGGAATAACCCAAAAAAAACCCAAAGCATATAAGAACTTACTTTGATTTTGGGGTTTTATTTTATTTTGGTTTGTTTGTTTTTCTAATGGTGTTATAGCCTCGGCTTTAATCACTTGCCTGCTATGGGGAACTGACTGCCTAAGGAGTCAACCTTCGAGGAAGCAGCTGCTCTTTCAAGATCTGTACTTTCTTGCTCCCTCTAGCGTTCCGAGAAAACATGCACAGTTTTATCTAGCCTTAACCAGAATATTGCTCTCATTATTTCCTTTCACGCCGTACGCAGCCGAAGTGACTTGATGGGGGAAGACCGAGACTGACTTTATTACGGCAATTTAAAATGTAAGCCTTCACCTGGCATGCAGCTAAGTAATACAAATTGTCGTAAGGTCTTTAATATTGCTCAACGAGTATGTCTTATCTTTTGCAGACAAAGTAATATTTTTGGACCTGAGAAACAAAACACAAGTATACGTATTACTACAGCAGTTTTTAAGCACATTTTTAATAAGACATACATCTTATAGACCAAAGTTGTGACCATCAATCAAACTTTCCTATATCCAAAAAAAAAATTTGTCTGCATGTTGCACTGGGTTACTTGCTGCTGAACCCATGACAACTACAGTGCAAATACATGAAGCTACCAACTATCAGCTTCAAGAAAATGAGTCTCTAAGCTTATAGGGAAAGCAAACCTCCACTAGCTGGCATAATTAACACTTATAGCCTGCTATAAATGGTGGTATTTCTGAATAATGAACTCCTGAAATAATTATAGATGAGAAGCAGTACTTTTCCACTTACACAGGATAACAAGCAGCAAATTCATATTATTCCCCAACCCCAAATTCATATTATTCCCCAAACACCACTGCTAGTTCATTTTAAAGGCTCATCTTTATTTTCAAAAGGAAAAAAAAATGCAAAGCTCAGGTCTAAAACATGAACACAGCTTGACACATTGGCTGCCTGTAACTTCAGTCTACCTAAACCAATGCTGCTCCTGGGCACCTCAGTGCAACAAGTTAAAGTCAAGTCTGAAACACCAAGCTAGCAAGACCATGTTAGTTATCTTCCTGATAAGCAGAAGCACCTTCAGTATAAGCATCTGCAGCATCTACTATGGAAAACATTATTCTGTGATCAAAACATGGGCTGAACAAGTAAACTAGCACTTATAGCTTTTCTAGTCTGACTTCTGCCAATGGCAAGCTGGGAGCACCACCACGGCAATAAAGGGTAAAGGGACCAAATTCTCTTCTGCAGCATCAGCACAATACTCCTGCCACTGTCTAAATTAAAGATGTGAGAGAGCAGAGCCCTTGCTTCTCATAATTTTAAAAGATATTTTTTAAATCTATAATTGCAACACACAAAAATATCTGTGATCAGAAAATTATCAAATAAAGCCTCTCATTTTCTACATCTACAAAATACTGTAACAAGCTTGTAATTGACAACAATGGTCTTACTATATAAGTATTAAGTTGCCATATCTAATTGAATGTCATATACTTTGATGATTACACCAAGAGAGCAAAAGTTTTCACTCTTGTACTTTAATTGAAATCCTAATTCCTTCACCATGGTATATGCCTAAGTCTTGGAAGGCACATGTAAGCCAACGCTATGTAGAAGGGAAAGCTATAAAAAATGATGCAGAGAAAGTTTTAGTTTCATGTCATTCATGAATGACAGATACAGTGACATCACCTTTTGATACACAGATGTATCTTTTGAGAAATCAACTCAAAACATTTTAAAAGGTCCACACAATGATGTCTTAACAGAGTCATATCCCCTTCTTTAAAAGTCAATTTAATGTGAATCAAGAAAATGAGTCATCCTTATTTCCTTGCAGTCTTTAATGTTTGTGGCTGCTCATAGTTTCATTTCAGATCAAAGCAAGATAAAAGTAAATTAAAGAGTCTTCTAATCTGCTATTCATTTCTGACTAAAATACGTGTCCTTTTACCCACTGCAGAATAATTCAGATATTTGATTTTATTGTGTTTTGATAAGAAAATAGAATACACTATGTTTGAGGAAATTAAGTTGTATTTAAATTTGGTAAATATCTGCACTTACAAAGTAAAACCACGTAAAATCTCTACACAAATAAGTAAAAAACTTCAATAATCATGAATCTTATCTATTACTAAAATAAGTGTCTATATGAATTTGGTCAAATTTGTAGGGTAAAAATGCATGGAATTTTCAAAGGCACACAAGGGACTAATTTTCAGAGTAACTTCCATTTTGTAGACCAAAAGAAAAAAAAAAGTAGAGGCTTAATATTGTTTTTAAAGGTCTTCAGTTTTGTTTTTATAACTTCGCAGGCAAATGCATTTTCTTTGTTCACTTCTGCTCCCAGTCTTCTACTTTTCCACCCTACACAAAAAAAAAAAAAACCCATACATCACCACAGCCCCCCCAAACCCCCACTCAAAAAGAAAGAGAAAGTAAGAGAAAAGCATGAGATAGAGGAACAACAACTCAAAGAAAAGGAGAATGGGTTGTATTTTATTAATTTCCTGTCAAAGGACATCTGTTATTCTTTGTAAAAAAATATCTGACAATGCTTTTCACTCAGTAAATTTCACTAATTGCAGACCAGGTGAGCTTGAAAAACTACATATTGCAATCAGTGGAAAGTCCGTATAAGGCTTGTACATTTCCTCAAACCGAATTACAGGGGGAAAGCACTGTTATATCTGAACAGGCACAGTCCTGTCTTTGCAATGTAGCTAGCTAACATAAACACTTTCTGCTAGAAGGAACTGGATTAAAGAACAGGTCCTTGGCTCTTAATGCTCACTGGTATACTGCCATTGATTTCAGACATTTTCCCACCTTTTTCACACCTAGCAGAGTGGCTCTTCTAGGCAGTTATTGCCCTTTTGAGATAGCTCTTGCCATCAGACCTTGCCCTCAAAATATGATTAAGACATGGGCTACTACACTCTCTCTAGGCTTCATTAAGTCCAAAGGGCTAGATGCAAACATACTGCTGGTTTTCACGTAGCTCATTATTACTGTGATCTAAACCAATGCCATAACGGCGTTATACAGTGCTTAGCAAGAGAGGCAGAAGCTTCAGCAACTGGGCTCACCTGCAGCATTTTGTACATTTCTATATTTCCTAATAAGTTCAGAAGAGAAGGACTGACCTGAGGACACCAATTCCTATTGGTAACCGCAGTCCCACCATTCTGTCTTCAGAAGATTCAAACCTTGAACAATATTTTCAGTAGGAGACTTCCCAAATTTGCTCAGGCCCACTGAAAAAGCCCTAAAACCTGTCCATAACTTCTGAGATACTTTTATTATTTGGGCTCTTCTTTGTGTCAATAAGAATATTTTTGTGAGACAGGCACATTTTCACCACTTCCAAAGCCACGTGAAGAAAGGTTAGCAGTCAATGACATTTTCCCCCAGTCAATGAAATCAATTAAAACTCTTATTTGCAGAGCTATCAACAAAAATTAGTTGCCAAAACCCCTCCATAACATCCTGCAAATATTGAAGCACCATGTTCAAACCCTAGCACTTAGATCTGATCAGGCACATAGGCAATGTACATGAGATTCATAGAGCAAAACCAGCTCTGACTCTTACTTTTGTATCTTGAATGGTGGCTGTGATAAACTCAAAATGTGCTTTCTGTGAATGCTATCTAATGCTTGTAAACAGTTACTGCTCCCATGAACACAGCTACTAGGGAAAATTCTGCAGTATGCACCTCCAGACACGGTTTTTAAAACCAAAACAAAACAGTGCAGAAGCATCAGTGACTTCTTTCAGGTCTTCCTGAGCAGTGTTTTTCATGTGACAGCTACTGATGTACCCAATGATGGAAGACACTAACAAGAAACAAGTATGAGATCTGGTGCTGGGCAGAACAGATGAATGTCTTTGAGCTTTCCAAGAGTTGCAAATTTACTTAAAAAAAAAAATTATCTAATGATTTAGCAGAAGCGAGACCGAGTAATGATACAGAATAAAAATCCCAGCTCTTTGGTATTCCCTGCTACGAGAGTTTAGGGAAAGCTTTCACATTCAAGATCTGGCAAGCAGTACAGTGAACAAAAGGCAAAGCGGTTATGAAAGGAAACAGTTCGGTCAGATGCTGAGGTTGTTTCAGCTGTGGTGTAACAGTCCAAATAAACATGAAACTGAAGCTTGACAGCAGTGGGTTCTATTAAAAGAATAATAATCTTGAGTGAAGTCCTAGCAAATGCAATCTTCACGCAGGCAAATGCTTGCCCTTCCTGAAAAACCCGTGGCATTTTCTCTGCCATATCTATGTATGTGCAGCCACTGGTATTTACAAGGAAGTAAGGTTCACAGCAAAGCTTTACAATTCCTCCCACAGTATGTGTCTTGAACTGTTTAAAAAGAGGGCTCTTTCCTCTTACTAGACATGCACCCTTCAGGCACAAAACAACATTAGATATCTGCTGTCAGACTCCATCCCCGGGTTCAGACATATAGCAGATTGTTGGTTCTCCTGTTACTCTCACCTGAAAGGTGCAGAAGTCAAAGAAAGCAGAAAGTGAACAAAGGATGGTAAAAATCCAAGCTGAATCAATTTACTGAGCAAGTTTAAAGCCATGGTACTCTTACTCTTGCCCTCTCAAACCTTTCTTTTTAAACACCATTGTTGAGAATCTACCTGAAACAACCCATGTTTTATTGACTTCATGCAGCTAATTCAGTGAACTTTAGTTGCAAATGAATAACTGGGGGCTTGTTAGTGTTTGGAGAAACTGAATGTGACTGGTCTTTTTGCCCTTTATTCCTTTTTATTATGTCTTTCTGGATGATAAAAATAATAGCCTCTAGTAAGCTTTTAATAACAGCTTCATAGTAAGCTCTTTCCCAAAGGCTCAATCACATTTCTTCATCCTCTCATGGACAAAAATCACCTCCCTGTCATCTCATCTGCAGCCAAACCTTTATTAAAAATTGAACTTAAATTTACTATTTAGCATGCGATTTTTTTTTTACATTTTAAATTTAACTTAATTTTAAACAGAGCATTCACATGGGAATAAACACAATTCATGATCACATGAGCAGAAGCTAAGGAACAGGGTATGAGGGAAGCAAGTGAGTCAAAAATGATGTAATTTTGTATGAACGTGGAGAATCATAGAATGGTTTGGGTTGGAAGGGACCTTCAAGAACGCCTAGTTCCAATCCCCCTTGTCCAGGTTGCTCAAAACCCCTTCCAACCAGGCCTTGAACACTAACAGGGGGGGATCTATGGCTTCTCCAGGAAACCAGCTCCAGTGCCTCACCACTCTCAGAATAGAATTATTTATGATGAAAAAGATCATGTCCAACTGTAACAAATTTCTTCCTCATATCTAATTTAAACCTATACTTTTTCAGTTTAAAGCCATTACCCTTGATCCTATCATTACACTCCCTGAGAAAAAGTTCTGCCTTACCTTTCCTGCAGCTGCCTTTAGGTATCAGAAGGCTGTTGTAAAGTCTCCCTGGACCCTTCTCTAGGCTGAACAAGCCCAACTCTCAGCCTGTCTTCACCAGAGAGGTGCTCTAGCCCTCTGATCATCTTCATGATCCTATTTTGGATTTGCTCCATTAAGTCCATGTCCTTGTGATGGGGGCCTCAGAGCTGAATTCAGTACTCCAGATGGGGTCTCCCTCAATCTTCTGGCCACAGTACTCTTAATGCAGCCCATGATGAAATTGATTTTCTGGGCTACTAGTGTACATTCATGGCTCATATTCAGTTTTTCATCCATCAACACCCCTACATTCCTTCTCCTCATGGCTGCTCTCAGTCCACTCATTCCCCAGCATGTATTCATGTTTGAGATGGCCTCAACACAAGCGTAGGACCTTGCATTTGGACTTGTTGAACTTCATAAAATTTGCACTGGTCCGCATCTCCAGCAATGCCAAGGTCCATCTGGATGGCAACCCTTCCCTCTAGACTATCAATCACAACACTCAGCTTGGTGCCATCAAAATATGTGGGCTTTTTTTTCATATGTGTGCTTGAAGTTTTGAACCAACTTACAATTTTGTGGGACAGGCAAGATCAGCTATTTGCTGAAGTCTTGCTAAGTCCTGAATGAACTTTTATGAGAATACAGTGAATTAAGTTCTTGAGAAAACAGATTTTGACTCTTATTCTTTGCAGGTATGTGTATGGCAACAAAAATACCCACAAGAAATAGTGACGAATACATGGGGTCAAGCTCTACAAAGTGCTGGGTTGGCTGACTCTAAGCTCAATAACAAGACTGCATATGTTTTGCTAATGTTGAAAAAAAAAGGGCTTATTTTCCTAATTTTTCCACTATCCTCCTTTACAACCTGAGACAAGCAATGTAGCAATTCTGTGCTTACCTTCTTGCTTTGTAAAACTGTATTAACTATTTATACTGAAAGTTTTTGAAATCATGTACTGTCATGCCTTCAGGACACATAAAGTAACTGAATTGTAGTTTTCATTGACGAACCTTATCTACCACATTTGCTGATCATCTAGAAAATCTATTTCAAATTTCAATTTGCAAAGACTGGAAAATATTCTTTTGTGCGTCACCTTTTACTATCAGTTTAACTAAAATACAGAGTTAGTAAGTAAAAAATAAAATGGGAGAATAGGGTTGTCTCAGTGAGCAGCATGTAAACAGTCTCAGCCCTGGGCCATCAATAAGCATTTCCAGCGACTAGTTGACCACTGACAAGTGCCACTTCTAATCATTCAGTTAGCTTTGGAAATCAAAACTCAAAAAAAACAACACTTCAGAACATTGTGCATGACATCAATTCTTACTTTTCATATACTAGAGAATACTCTCTTATCTAAATTCAAGCTATTTTGGATTCACACATTACTAACAGCATTATTCATAATAACAGACTTCTAAGAAATAATTTCAGATTCTTCTTATTAGACAATTATCATTAGCTATAAAATACTAGATGACAACAACTCCTCAGCTAGATCATTACATGCATATTTGATTTAATTCAGAATAAATGTCATGCTATAATTATTGAGGTCTTAAGAACCGGCTTGGAATAAAATAAGAGAGAAAAGAAAATCAAACCTCACAAACTTTCATACATTGTAGAAGTTGAATCAAGCTCCACAAGATGTAAGACTGAGGGAAGAGCTGAGGGTTTTGGAGGGGGTCTGGTTATTTCATAGTAAGGTATGTAGATCAGGAATTAAGAGTGGTGTCAAAATGTTACATGTAGAAAAGTATGCAGTTTCTCTGTTTTGGTACAAACTATAGAAAAAAGTCTTTCTGATGTTTCACTTGAATTTTATGCATCACCCTTAATTATAAACTAGCATTTATTGCCTCAATATGAGGGCGGAAGGACTCTTCTTTGACCTTACCTTATACCACAGCACATTAGAGGAGCCTATTCTTTCTCTGCTGTGTACCTCATAGTCAGCTGAATCTCAAGGCACATCATTAAACTGTACCTGGCATGCACCAGCAGCCTAATAGGCAGCAAAATTATGTATATATAGTGTGCTATAGCTTCAATAAATTAGTTGCAGGTGGAAATCTTGTCTGTTGACAATCATTTGCTTATAGAGATTAAATTTCCTTTTTCTCCATTTGTATCTTGAGAGAAAGCAGATATGAACCCTGGTGATTTGATGCCAAAGATGTGCGTACACTTCTACATGTGTCTTTGATTAGGGCTTTTACAGAGTCACTGTGAAAGGAGCCAGAATTTACCCCAGCATGTATTTCCATGTAGCAATTGGCATATGGATACTGCTGGAACTATATTCACTCTGACATAAAAAATTAATGAAGAAGATAAATGCTTTGATTTCTTTCAGTGATCTGTACCATTATTTAGCATGGAGAATTCATCTATTAAAACATTCATCTATACCTTGTCTGCTGATAGTTGCAGACTGCTGCTATGTGTGTGTGAGAACAAGATACCTGTGATTTCTGCTTTATACCCACTGCCCACCGTTATTACACTTACAGCATCAGTTTCATTTGTAATGCAAGTATATAGCACGCTACTGAGGAAACATTTTCTATTTAGTTGTTGTAGGTCTCAGGGAAGCTGTTTGACCTAGTCAGCTCTCGATCACTTAAAGCAAGATCTTTGCCCTGCTAGCTTTGATCTCTCTATT
Organism: Forpus xanthops; assembly: GCA_032466535.1. NCBI lineage: Eukaryota > Metazoa > Chordata > Aves > Psittaciformes > Psittacidae > Forpus > Forpus xanthops. Next base: position 14,199 of record JASSUY010008464.1, read on the forward strand.
CTTTAGAAAGAAAAATTGAAAGTGCTGACATAAAAAGGTTAAACCACAAGAAATTGAATCAAAGAAAGTGTCAGCTTTACTATCAGCTAGAAAAAGACCAGGAAAGTAATATTTTTACCTAAATTTTATTTTCACTGATGTAGGAATTGAGCCTTTCCAGCAAGAGTCAGATTCAACTCCCCAATTGATGATATTTCAGACCAGTGATTCAAATTTCATGAGGACAAATAAGCTCAAAAGGTGCCCAGTTTCTCTGCTGGAAATCACATTGCACATTCTTCCATAACCCCAGGGGAAATTTGTCATTTTTGGGCATGGCTGAACAAAAACAAAGAAATAAGTTCTTTCTTTTCAGGACAAAAATCTATATAGAAATTTGATATGTAGCTGGATTAAAAATGATGATTTATGAATCTGCCATCCTATGCACTACTACCACCACCCCTCTACTACCACCATCCCTCTACCCCCACTAAATTTGTGGCACTTTTGCCTAATGTTAAAACCTACAGATTATTTATGCCCACCTCATTCTGTAATTGTATGAAAACTCAAGTAGGGCCTGAACCAATCTGCTCTATGTTTGGCAGAAGCTCATCTTTTCAGCAGCTCATCTTTTTAACTTAAGTGGAACAGTAGCTTGAAAATACGAAAATCATCTCCCCAGTTTCAGTATTGAGCATTTCAGATATGTGGTTGATTTCCTAATTTTGAGCTTAATTTTAAGGTTTTATTCAAGTTGAAGGACTTTGCACAGTAAGAGAAATTTCCTGCAGAAATATCATGAAGCTTTCCTCATAAAAATCTCACAAGTGAAGTTATTGTTTAAAATCCTCAGATGTCTTTCATTCAAAATCCGGACATGTTAAAAGAAAAGATATTTCTGCATGATTTATGAATTCAAGGACTCTTTCATCATTAATATAAAAATGACCTTTTCTGACCAGACTTATAGTTTAGGAATTATTTTTTTTAAAGAATAAAAAAAAAAAGAAAGAAAAGTCTTCAAAAGCAGGAATGCAGCAAGTCCAGGAGAGGGAAAATATCCTCTGAGACAGAACCCAGGACATTGGAATGCAATTTGATTTTCTTCTTCAGCCACAAAGGATTGGCAGATAAGCATTGTTTGCTACTTACCTGAATTAAATTGGGTCTCCTGAGATGCATATGAAGCAGTTTTAAAAAAGAAAAGCACTGTTAACTGAATTTACTCAATCATCAATCTGAAGTAATCCTTATTTACTGTACTCATCTATTAAACTAGCATAACCTTTCACTTTTTAATCAGAAAAAAAATGACATATAATTAGTGTTACACAGCCAAACCTTGGAAAAGCTCCCCTAGCTAGGCATTTAGCTAAGGTACTCTTTTTCAGTCTCACCACAGTGAGTCTTGTACACTTGTATGCTTCCCGTGGTCTAAGCAAGCTGCAGAACTCTTCTATTAATTCAACTCCCCAGTACACTTCCTAAGCAGGAATAAGCAGTCTTGTCACAATTTCATACAAACAGGACCTTCTGGCTCAGCTGCCTAACATCCTGAGAACTGGAATCATCTCCTTTTCCAAATCTGTCTTCTAAATTTCTTTGTGTGCATTTTTTTTAAGGACTTGTGATAGTTGAAGCAGAGAGAGTAGTTTATAAAAACAAGTCAAAACCAAAAGAAAACCAATCAGTCATAATGTCATCAATTTACAGATCTAGACATACCAACAGAAAAAGAAAAAAAGCAAAAAAAAAAAGCACCCTGTGTACATGTTCTTGCCATATATTTCCTTCTCTTATTTTTCATCTGAATAAGAGCTACAGAAATGTTTTGTTGAGTAGTTGCAAATTATGCCTCAAAGATGCTTGACCATGTCTTGTACATTCAGTTTATTCCACCCTGAGATCCTGAAATTAAGCAGGATACTTATGACAGCATACACCTGTTTCTGTCCAAATTTACTGTCTGCCTTCTTTCTCTTTCACCTCCACTACTTCTTTCACACTGCTTTGTAAGACTGACCTTTTTCCGTCCTAACTGGGGAGCTTAGAAACTTTCCATTCTCAGCTTTCTGCAGAAATTAAGAATAACTGGTATCACCTTAAACATAGTCATCTCATTTTGCCATGGCATTTCTACCAGGAGGGTGACTGTTGGGGTTTAATGGCTCTTCAGTACTTTGGATTGTGAGAACTGCTATAGCTGAACCCAGAACAGGAGCATGGCTGACTTATGCTATTATGCACAAACTGAATATACCAAACCATTCTAATAATAGAGCAGTTTCATAAGCTCACTCACTCTTGTTCATATGTACATGCAGACCAAGTCTGTAAATCTTTTTTTTTATTATTATTTGTCATGGTTTAAACCTCAAGCCACGCAGTTTTCTCTCACTCACTTTCCCCTCTTTCTACCCCGGCTCCTGGAGGGATGGGAAGGAAAATCAAAAGAATGTGACTCCCACAGGCTGAGATAAGAACAGTTTAGTAACTAAGGTATAACACAAATCACTACTGCTACCACCAATAATAAT
>JASSUY010008465.1:14973-35056 GCA_032466535.1 Forpus xanthops
GCACAAACCATGCTTCAACAAAACTTTTGGGAGAACTTTAAAAGTAGCCCGGAATTCTCCTTTTAAAATAAAAATTTAAAAAAAAAAAAAAAAAACCACACGGGAGAAAACCAGGCCAATTTTCTTCTTCCTCTATTAAATCTTGGAGTGCTGAATCAAGCTGCAATATTTCTCACCTGAGGAAGCACCCTAGCAGGCTCTACAGAAGGGTGGAGGTCATGTGGAACATGGAACACTTTCCCCTAGTACCTTTGGTGAACTGAAGATTTATTACTGTATGTCAGTGAAGTAATTTTGTTCTTTCTGGAGGGAATGGACAGATTGCAGGAGGAAACTAAATGCTAACTGCTGCCAAATTCCACAATTTAGTTATTAGCAGGCAATTAGGAACCAATTAACGCTTTCTACTACATTAAGCTCCATTAGCACCAAATCTCTGTGCCAGCCTGGACCTTTCCAAAGGAGCAGCAGCCTGGTTCCAACACGTACTTGGCATCACATACCAAAAACTGTGTTTTCCTGTATGCTCCCCTTCTCTGCAGATTCATATAATGTGGTTATCTTACAAAATAAAATCTCAAGGAAAAATATAGAGAACATAGAGTTATAGAATAGCTAGGGTTGAAAAGGACCTTAAAATCATGTAGTTCCAATCCCCCTGCCATGGGCAGGGATTAAAATGAGGGAGTGGGGGAGGTAAATAAAAGCATAGCTGAACAAAGGAATAACAATTTTGCTGTTGTTTTTTAACTCACAATCAACATCAGAGGGAGAAAGAGTAAAAGTGACATAAATTATGCAAATCATTTTACTTTCTGATACTCTAGGAAGGTATTTCAGCAGAAGTTGATGGAGATCATAGTGAAACATATTTGCCTCCCTCTGCTTTGAAAAATCATCTTTCAGCTGAAATCTCAATTCACTCCTTCTGAAGGGGTGATGTAAAAGAGCACATACAGCCCCAGAAAGGTCCAGATGCCTTCTGCACCCCAGCATGGAGCAAGGCAGCCTTCACGCACAACAAAGCTTGCAGTCAGATCCTAACAGTGACCTTTCCCCACTCCCTGGTCACCAGAAAGATTCACATTTGGCATAGCAATGACACTATAAGCATTGTCACAAGAAGACACCCATTCCAAAGCCAGGGCCACAAACACTGTTTGGATGTTTAGTCCAAAGTGCAGATGCACACAACTCAGCCCCAAGGAGCCACTTCTGGTTTTCAGAAGCCACTTCCTAAAAATAACAAACTGCAGCCAGGAAGAGAGGGGCCTGTGGAGAGCCAGAGGATGAAACCCAAAGCTGTGGCCGAAGTACTGCAAAGCTGGTTTTGGGGAGGCAGCGGCACCACTCCCCTAGCGCAGCTCCCTCTTCTGTTCTCTCCCACCACTGTGGCAGCACAGATGGCAGCAGTGTGAACCTCACTGTTCCTGCCGCCTTGTTTTGATCCTGCAGTCTTGATTGTTCAAGATAATCCCATGGTGCCAGCCAGGACTACTATTAATGGCATGAAAGCTTCTCATTCCAGCTACTTCTACATCCACTAATGCTGTTGTTCCCTTCTCTCACTCCCTATCTCACCACATTACAAACTGGAGCTAGAATATATTTTACAAGGAGAAAAACAAACCTCTCTTATTATAGATAGTGAAGAATGTTTGTTCATAAAAGCTACCTAAGAGAATAGCTAAGCGCTTGCTAAAAGAAGGAAGACTAAAAAGTTTGGGTAAACCCTTACTCCTCAAAACATAACATGAGGGACATTATACAACTTAACCTGATGAGAGACAGATAAACAAATCCTTGTGAAATTACACCCTGCTTAAAGGCATTGCACCCTACTTAAAGGAACTAAATCAGATAGAACCTGCATATGGAGAATAACAAGAAAGCCTAATACACGCATGTACTGAGACAAGGAAGTGAAAAAGTTCAACCCCAAAAATAGATAAAAGGTCATCGAAGAAGACTACTAACTTCATCTTCACGACCCTCAAGACCCCCAAGAGGATGAAACTACACATACTCAAATTACGAAATCAACAGAGGATGGACTTTCTGAGAAGGGGAGGGGATTACCTATAAGATGAAACTAAACTATATAAAAAAACAAACAAAAAGACAAATTGGTGTACCGTTGGTGGAGCAGAGACTCCCTGGCCGCCCAGCACTGTCTTTACTTATTATGACTTACTGATTGTATGTTTGACAATAAAATATTATATCTTTGAGTCTGAAATTATAACATCTCTGACCATCCTTGCACACTGAATGCTCCACCAATAATTACCAATGCCAAAGCAGTAAGACCACCCTGCTCATCCAGCAATCGTCTCCAAAGTGATAAACAACACACAGATGTGGGGAGTTTCCAGCAAACCCTGAAGGAAACAGGATCCCAGGCAGAAGTATGCACAGCTACCTGCAGGGCCCAAGGGACTGGCTCTGCTGCCCAGGGCAGGAGGAATACCAATGCTGATAGGAGGGCCAGGCAGCACCATGGCCACAGGGTCACAGCACCCATCTTCTTTCCTGCCCCTGCTCTATGCAACAGCTACTAGATTCAGATAACTGCGAAGCCCTCATTAAAAGCACGCACCAAAAGGCTTCAATCTCTTTGTAATTTAGCTCCTCACATGCCAGTCTTTTACAGCAGGTCTCTCCCTCTGCAAAGAACCCAAAGTCCCTCATGCAGGGCCTATGAGCCATACCTGGATACATGCCCTCTGCCTAGTGAAGGCATGGCACTGACAGCCCACCACACCAAGTGCCCAGCCATTCCACATTCTACCTTGGTTTTAAACACCCTCCCTACTGAGAGGTTTGCAGGGCTGAAGCCCTGTTTGGAAATGCTAACCGAAAGGGGGCTGCTGGCACATTACTGGGGTGCAAGTCACACATCAGCTCAACCTGCTCAGACCCAGGGTAGGCTTGGGAGAGGAAGTGATGAGGATATTTGCATCAGGGCAGTCTGATCTACTAGAGACCAGCCAGCCATCCTCACCGTGCACAAACTAACCCCTGGGACACAGCTCACAGTAGCTGTGCAACCTTAAATTTTAAACTAACAACACTGTGTGTGCCAAACTGTTGCAACTTGCTAACATGTAGAGAGAAAGGAATGTTTGGCTGATGGAGGAAGGAATATCAGGACTGATAACAACTAAGGAAACAGTAAATAAGACAAAGGATGTCAGTCTTCAAGATAACAAAGTGGCATCCAGCGTGGAGCGAGACTGGAACAGAAAAGAAGTAAGGACATACCAACTGTTAACTCAGCACTAGGACCTTGCAAGCATTTTCAAGCAATGAGGTCATTCAGTAAACACAGTGAGGAAGACTATTGAAGACCACCAAAGACTCCCACTCAGCAAGAAAGTGCATGTGTAATTAGGATGCAAACATTATAATTAGTTCCTGGGAAATCCAGATCATGAGTATGCTAAACACTACTGCCTGCAAGTATCCAGTACACTCACCTTTGCAAAATGATTCAAGTGTGTGCCCCAAACTGCAATAAAGAATGCTGCCTTCTAAAACTCAAAATCAAGTCTTAGGGAGTTTCTCCAACTGATTCTTACAGTAACAATTTGGCAACCAAACAGGGAACCTCTGCCGTGTTTCCCGCAAATCCGGGGAGTCTCTGGGACATTCATAGCTGCGCTGGGGGAGTTTCCATGAAACGAACGACAGCTCCCAGGACCAACTTGGGACCTCGGGAAGATACCTGATTTTATTACTTTAAAAAGCATTCTTTCTGATCCCTTTCTAGGTGAGGTGCAGAGGACACCCTGTACAGTGGGCAAAAGGAACATTGGTATTAGGTAGAGGTTAGGATCATAGGTACCACTGCCTCCAAAGGAGGGATTCTGAAAAGTTCACCAATTGGGCTGCATTTTGCAACACTGGAAACAAATCGGTGAACCCCCGGGTGATTCAGTCATTCAGGAGACTTTGAAACAAAGCAGTGGATCCCAAGTGGTTCGGTTACTTGGGAGACTAGTAAAATACTGTAATCAATAGTGGATGTTACTCTTGAGACGCAAAAGGAAAGTGGAATGAAGTAGCTTATGCAGAAATGTTTTTCACTTTCAGATATCATCTGGAAAACCAAAAGGGCTGTAGTTTTAATTTAGCAACCCAAGACTTGTTAGTATTGTCATTGGAGAAAGACGGTAAAATTTGCTTAAATGTTGTTACTCTTAGCACAGCATAGGACAGTTATGCACTAAAGAACAGATGCCTCTATACAAACACCCATAGTACAAACAACAGGAATTAGAGATGTGTGTATGTCTACGGAGACATGATATAATAGATATCACATAAACACGGTGTGAGGGCTCCTATGACTGGAGAGTTGGAAAAGAAGGTTACAGGCCAGCAGACATGGAGAGGGAGTTGCTATTTACATTAGGAATAGGCTGGTGTCACGGATTCAGCAGCAGCAGTCGTTTTTCTCCTTAAGTAGTAGCTGGTGCAGTACTGTTTTGGATTTTCGGCTTGGGAACAGTGCTGATAGCACCAGTTTATAGTTATGGCTTAGAATGTTTAGGCTAGCTAAGGACTTTCGGAGTTTCATGTTCTGCCAAGGAGGAGGGAAGCCTGGAAGAAGCCGGGTGGAAGGAGAGACAGGGCACCTGACCCTGGCTGACCACAGCAGGTCATGTCCAGTTCTACTTCTGGAAGCAGGAATCCGGAAGGAGTCAGTTCTCAGCTCAATCGTCGAGTGGTGAGCAGCTCTGTCCTCTTCCCTTGTTTTTCTCTGGTTATTGTTATTGGTGGTGGCAGCAGTGATTTGTGTTATACCTTAGTTACTGAATGGTCCTTAACCTGTGGGAGTTGCATTCTTTTGGTTCTTCTTCCCTTCCCCCCCCCCCCAAAGTGGGGGGGAAGAAGGTTGGGAGGAGTGAGTGGGCAGGCAGACTGATTTACGCCTCAAACCATGACAGTTTGGAAGGAGGCTTTGGCATCAGATTTTTCAAAAAGACACTTCTTATACACGTAATCAAGAAGGGGATAGACAGGTATACAGTAGCATCTAGGAGTGCCTGGATATTTCTGAGGATCAGAAATGCATAGGGCTAAGTGTTTTGGTTAGAATTTTCATCCACTCTGCCCCAAATACTTTTAAAGCATACTGGAAAGTTCAGTGCACAATTACCAATTGTAATTTCCAGGGTTACAATAGCTACCTGTCCCTGCCAAAAAAGTTACCTTAGAAAGTGGCTTTTCTGGCTGTATGGAAGAATGAAGCTTGTTGTCTAATAATAGAAAATCAGAATCCTTTTGCTATTTCTATCTCCAAAAATGTGATCAGGCTACATTTAGATTATTAAATAGTGCATCACAGTAACAGCCAATTCCGTAGACTGGACAGCACTGATGACCCAACAGCCATAATAAGTGACCTTTAATTTGGGGGTAGGTATTTTAGACCATCTCTACATGAGCCTGACAAGACAGAACACTAGTGACATTGGGCCTGTATTACATACTCCCCCAGGATTCATTTTGCTGTTCCATTTCATACTACAAGAACCAAACTTGTATATCCTAAGACCCTCCCCATGAGTTGAGCAAAAGTCCAGCAGAGATGGACAATCACCTCCAAAAGGTACACTCTTGATCTGATCTAGATACAGGCAATCTAAGGGTGCTTCTACAGTGGTACTTAATCACTGCATCACAAAACAGTTAAATCTTCCAGCTGAACGAAACAGTAATCTAGGCAAGTCTTTTCAGCACACCAGCAAAGATGCACTTAAGGGCCACCCTACCTAGAAGGAACATGATGCATTCTGGAAAAACACTTCTGCCAGAAAGTATCCTGAATAGCAACTCTGTCTATTTTCCTTTGAAACAGAAAACCAATCCATACATTTTTTGGGGAAAAAAAAAAAAAAAAAGGTAATTTATTTCACTTAACTATCTTTTTATATTTTTAGTACAAATTCCATTATACAAAAAGCATACAAAGTAAAAACACCACCACTGCTTTGCACTGTTGAAAATACTCAGATATGTAAAATCATGTTTGCTTCATTGGAGCAGGAATGTTGGCAGATGCTTGTTCTAGGTAAGCTAATGGACCTTGAGGCATTTCTGCAGGCTTTTTGTGCTGTACACTAATATCTTCCAGGACCTGCTGCCAGTGTCGCAGTTTACCCAAATGCTTCTGAATTAATGCTTCTTTCCTCTGCAATTCATTTCTTAATTCTGAAACATCCTAGGAATGAAAAAATGCATGTCAGTAAATAGATGTTCTTCAAAAGAAAAACCACCTCACACAAAGAACATGTAATTTTTTTAGCTTGAGTTTTCAAGCTGATCTTACAGGGATTCTAACAATGAGAAGTGTCTAATGAATCAGAGGGAAAGTGCTGTTTATGCACTAGTTCTGTTCCCCTTGGTCATGTTTCAGAGATCATCACTTCCAGCAAAACTTAACTAACTGGTTTGTTTCTTCCCATGAAACTGTCATCCATGTTCCAACACCCCACAGTGCAGCAGGCATGTAGCTTCTCCAGGTTCATGGTGAAAGCCATGTTAATGGTCTAATTCTACCAACTTAAGACACAGCATCACATTGAGAAACCCAAAATTCAAGTGAACAAAGCGACTCACTGTACTGTTGCACAGCTTACCTGATCTAACACAACACAGGTAATCAAGTTAAACATACCTCTTTAATGACTTGCTCTGGTTTCTGGACTGATAGCTGCAGTCTTTTTTGTAGGAAAAAGCATTCAGTTTGTCTTGCAACATCCAGAAATTTCTGGATGCACTGATCAACACCTAAAATAGAAGAAGAAAGCAGAAAGTGCAGATTCCAAAAAATAGTTATTAAAACCACTTTTCACAGTATTTTCTAGTAAGAAAACATGAAGATTTACTAAAATGACATATTTCTAAATCCAGGATGTGCATTAAATCTCTGTATAAAACACTGCCTTGCAAACACTCAGAACTCTCAAAAAAGACAGCAACTTTCTCCAAGTTTTAGTACATTTTTGACAATGACAAAAAGTCATAAAATAATTTGTGGAACTTGGTTGAATAAATAAACCATTTCAAGCTCAATGGAAGGTTCTCAAAGATGGCACAGCTTGACGTCATTTGTTCTTGTTCTATGACTTGTGACTTGAGAGAAGAGACCAACATCCACCTCACTCCTTTCAGGTAGCTCTGTAGAAAGATGTCTTCCCTGAGGCTCCTTGTCCCCACAAAGCCCCCGGTCCTTCAGCCGCAATTCATCACCCTTGAGCTCCAGACCCTTCAACAGCTTCTTTGCCCTTCCCTGGCCCCACTCCAGCACCCAACGTCTGTCTTGTAGTGAGGGGCCCAAAACTGAACACAGGATTCGAGGTGCGAGCAACCCCGGATTATGTCAGTCACCGTTCAAAAAAAAAAAAAGTAACTTTTTTAAACCTCTTTCGGCCTCAAAACGACAAGGCACACACACACGCTCCCGGCAAAGCCCAAATGAAGAAGCTTTAGGGGGAATCAGCCCCAGCCCTGCACAGCCAAGCCGTGGGGTACCCAGGGCTTCCGAGCAGCCACGCGCAGCACCTCGGCACCGCCCGAAAGCCTCCGAGGGCTAAGGCCTGCCCGGCCGCGGGACACCCACAGCCCCGGGGCCTCACCGGTGCGGATCTCCTCCTGGTCCGTGCCGTTCACGTAGTCCTGGCTCACCAGCGAGGCGAAGCAGGCCTGCGGGAGGCGGAAGCACGGAAATAAGTAGAAGAGCAGCGCCCAGCCGCGACCAACACCAGCCCGGCCCACACACCTCGAAGGACGCTTCCAGCTCGTCCACCAGCGTGTTGGGATTGCGCGGCCCCGCCGCAGGCGGGATGAGGCCGGCAGGGCCGGGCCCGCCTGGAGGCCCCGGCGGTGGCGGCGGCCCCGGAGGCTGGCTACCGAACATACCGCTAAGCGAGCCCGCCATGGCTCAGCACTGCCGCGCCTGCGCACAGAGGCAGCAGCCCTGGGCCCCGCCCCGCCGCCTCAGCGCTGAGCCGGTACCTCAGCGCGCAGCGCGTTATACGGCAAACAGGGAGAGGATAACCGCGCCTTACAGCAGGACATGGCTCCTCCTGCCGCTGCCCGCCGCGCCTCCGGAGCCCAGCGCGGTAAGCACCCTTCAGCACCTATTGCACACCAGCGTTTCGCAACTAACACCACCAAATTCTCAGGAACGCATCGCCTCACGTGGTGATTGCTAAGTCTGAACTGATTTGGGGAAGTAAGCACCCGTTCAGCACCTATTGCACACCAGCGCCTCACAACAAACACCATCAAATTCTCAGGAACGCATCGCCTCACGTGGTGATTGCTAAGTCTGAAGTGATTTTGGGAATACCATCCAGGCTCACACCAATAGAAGGGAAGCATCAGAATGTATTAAATCATGCAAGATGAACACCAAACGCTAACCTACGCTCATTAGTTTTTGTAAAACAGTTACAATATACACTCCTGTTGGCACTTGCTTAAGCCTCATTACAAAATTTACCGCTGAAGCCAGGCTAGCCACACCAATTACATTTCTACCCCAACACACACCAATAGCAGTGTTAGTAAATTAAAATCCTAACACCATTTTTATAAACCCCTTTGCAGAGTTGCCATCCACAGTACCTGCGTTTCACCCCAAACCAAGGCACAGCTATGATCATCATCATTAATCCTCTCAATCAAAACACACACCCAAATACAAGATTTATTGTTTGCAATTATTATGCTTACGTTTCATATAAAACAGGAGAGCAGATGCTTTCCATCATCATATTTTGATACTAAATATCTCAATAGTTCAAACTATATTTTAAGCCACATAATAGGAGATGACAAATCTCAAAGGTAGAGATACTCTTACTCAAGTAATGACTTATAAAATGCATTTGTAGCTTGCTGCTGTAGTGAAAATATTCTTGGGCTATTCATTTATGAATAATACTTTTCCAGATGTTTTTCTTAAGGCAGAGTGGATGACTTAGAATAAGCATTTTATGTGGTATTATGACTATCTTGACTCAGTCGAGTTGCAAACTCCACCAGCGTTCTTGTAGGCCGCCCTGCCATGCCTTTTCTAAGGTAGGGCACCTCATCCTTATTTGACATCACACCAGCTATGTCCAGATGAGCCCAGTGGGATGCAGTCACAAATTCCTTCAGGAATGCAGCAGCTGTGCACGCTCCTCCAGCTCTGTGGGAAGCAACAAAACAGTGTTGTTTCTAAAGCGACATCAACAGCACAAATATGAAAGGACTTCACTAAAGAGGCACATGAAGGATACTGATACACTCACCTGCTGTACTTGCCTATGTTACTCAGATCTGCAAGAGGAGAGTCTGTTACTTGTTTCGTGTAGTGCTGAAAAAGAGGCATTCTCCAAACCCTGTCTCCTGTCACGACACTGGCCTGAAACAAAAACAGAGTTTAGGCAAATTTTTTCTTTTATTTTTTTGAACTGCATTGATAAGCCCCAGTACCATGTGTGCTTATTTTTGTTTAGCTTTGAATAGTCTAAAAAATCTTTAGCCCAATACAGTATTAGTTTTTTTTGAAATATATAGCAAAATGAAACAATGTATTTCAAAAGTAGTGAATCCTACTTTTTAGGTACTTTAGTGTTAGTCAAAAGGTAAAATCTAAAAACTGGGGTTTAGTTTTTCTTTTTTTTTCACTGCTCCCCCCCCCCCCCCCCCCCTTACCACCACAAATCTGCCCTTCAGAGGCTTCTTTTAGCCATCATATTTATATCTCACAAGGCCCCTCTGAATTTTGGCCTCAGTGTTGTTAAGCAAGATCAGTTCTCTTTTTATCATGAATGAATCATAGAATGGTTTGGGGCTGGAAAGGACCTTAAGATCATTCAGTTCCAACCCCTCGGCCATGGGCAGACACCTCACACTAGACCATGTCACTCAAGGCCCTGTCCAACCTGGCCTTGAACATTGCCAAGGATGGAGCATTTACCGCTTCTATCAATTCGTTTCAGTAAGCCAGAGCTTATGCACATGCAGTAAGTTACCAGAACATGCAAATCCTCGAGATGATGTGCATGCTGTATGATATGAAACCTCAAAAAATATCTAGTAATTCATAGTGAAAATTAATTGTTTTCAATTTTGGTACACTACTAACACCATTCCTACCAGATTTCAAAATGTAATAATATACTTTTTAGATTTGCATAAAATAAGGCTTTCAGTAATGTACTAACTTTTCAGTAACAGCTACTTCTGTATGAGTACTATGATTTAACAGTACAGCTGGCCTACCTCATAAAGGTGATTCCAAAGCCAAGATGAGTTTGTGAACACTCCAGTTGCAGCAGACCCTAGTGCAACATCCATGGCACCTACAGAAACACACCTTCATGGTTATACAACAAAGGCAGAAAGCGGACCTGAGCTATTCCTTTGCATCCTGACTCCTCACAGAACTTTCCAGTTTTAATTCCCACTATCAGTAATTTCTGAAGTCTACAAGAACCAAATATTTTAGTACACCTGCATTTTTAAAAGTTTAAATGCTGTTAATATGTTTGTGTAATCTAATAGGACAAGTATTCATAAAAACTTACATTCTGTATCTCATTAAACTACAATTTTCTGTTTTCAGCTTGATGTTTCTTAGCAATATTCCAACAGAATGCATTCAGCAATAGAAGTGTCCCCCCAAAAAACCCTCATTGTTTCCATACAGAAAATACAAGGGAGTGAATATTTTGCAATTTAGAGACCTCTACGATTTTAAAGCTGATACTTTCTTTTGTGAATTTCACTTGCATAGTTATTAACCCATGCCTAAACCAGAGGGATTACACACATATTTGATGCCACAGAACTGCTTCTGTAATGCCAACACTCAATTCTCAGTAAGATTAAATAAAAAAGAAGAAAAAAATTAGTTTAACAAGATGGTACGTCAGAGAAATTTCTACAGGAGCTCTCCTCCTCTATGCTTGGTGCCCAAGGATTCCAAAGACAGAATAATCTATAGTGGGAAGTAAACTTGTATCATGCCTTTTATATGAGAATACTTTGATATAAGCAACTGATCTTAAAATCATCTTCCCTTCTGCTTAGTCAAATTTTCCACAGAATTTGAACTGGTAAAATGGATGTAACAGCATTTAAAGTGCTAGGAGAGAATATAAAGATAATGATTTTGCTTAGTACATTCATTAAGCAACACAGTAGATTCCTGTTTGAATTAGTCTTCCATGTTTGCTCTCATTACAGCTACATCTGCCCATGGTATTTCACGAGATGCATATGCAATGCTGATCTTAAATTTGAACTATAACCTCATTCATATACAGCTGAAACAATTAAAAGAACATGTTATTATGCCTGAAAGTATGCAAATGACACATAAGAGATACTTCAATCAAACGAATTCTTGGGAACATGATAATGACTCTCCTATTCTAGTATCTAGAGTCATGGAGATCTGAGCTAGCTCACATGATGAAAGAGCTGGTGCAGGCTAGGTCAGAGCTCAAGCACTCAGGAAGCCCTTCACAAAGAAGCTATTTCTACTCCAGTATGGCCAGTGCCATATGGATACCACACTAGTATCTCTGCATCACATGGCCCCAGGAGCTGGGAAGGCTTCACTCAAGAAATGGAAGTACTGGGAAACATTGTGCAGAAACATCCAAGTCTGCATAGGTTTCCCTGCTTAATTCCAGCTCACCTGGGCAAGCCCAAGTCCATCTGTGTTGCTACATGCCAATACCCTCCCCAGTCCTAGAGACACTGTACAAGTTGTTAGAGCATAAGCTGTGCTAGTTGTTGTCTTAAAACGTGTAAAATCATCTCAGTTGCTTTTGAATTCAGGTTGACTTTAACTACACATTGTAACTAATCCACAGCCCAACTAATAAGAGTAAAAAAGAACTGACTTACAAAATGAGCAGGAGAGAGAGGCTGCTTACCTGTTAGTGTTGCAGCATTCACAATAGCCCTTGGATTAAAACTGTGTGCATAACAGAGAGCATCAGCTAGCAGCAGTCTTCCTTCTGCATCTGTGTTATCTACCTTCAGGTGCAAAATTAGTAAAACCAGATTAATTAGTGGTGTTCAAGGACAGCTTGGATAGAGCCTTGGGGGACATAGTTTACTGTGAGGTGTCCCTGCCCATGGCAGGGGGGTTGGAACTAGATGATCTTAAGGTCCTTTCCAACCCTATCCTATGATTCTATGATTCTAACTATTGAAAATATCCCTTTCATTGACTTATTTCTTACATGGTAACTTAAATAAACGCACTGTCACAGAATGGCAGGTCAAACAAAATTTACTCAAAAAAAAAAAAACAAGAAGGAAAAATGCAGTATCAATATAAAGTTATGTTATAAAATAAAAGTGTATCTGTAGCTGAGGCCAGGTGATCTTTCAGCACTACAGCCTCCTTTCCAGAGGCCTCTGTGCCCCAGAAGAGACTAAAGATGCGCCCCAGTGGAGCCCAAGAGCTGCTTCAGGGCATGCACAGAGATCTGGCCCATGGAAATCACAGGTGAGGACTGTGTATCACGGAGCAGCACAGGTGAAGGCCTGGAAACAGCTTCTTGCTATCCTGCTTTCCTCCTCTGGAGCTTGAAACTTTTCCCTCTTAAAAATAAAAATCAATAGCCCCCTTGCTCCTTTCCCCTTTCAGGGAAGACTGATGCTGAATTCTGCAAGATTAATTGCATGATGTGCTCTGATCTACTAGCACTTTCTTGTAAATTTCTTCTTGGTGGGGGAATACGTGCCCAGTCTTTTCCTTCAATGATGGGGTGACTGAACTAGGTTTTGGGAAAACAACCTTAGGAAACTGGAGGGTTCAACAAGTCAAAGATGTAGAATCACAGAAATTCAGGCAGACAGACATACTGATTAAGCCACCTACTTCTGCACAAAGTCAGTGATCCGTCACACAGCGACTTGCGGTACCATTTAATCTATTAAATGGGTATGGAACATCTTGGACTAAATATGAAATATGTATTTTGGGTACTGATTTGCAACCGACAGCCTGTATGACTCAGAGTTCTGATTGTCCCAATGGGCTTGGCACTGTAAAGGCCTTGGTTACGTGACCAGGGAACTAATACTCTAATATCTCACTGCAGATAGGAAGGAAGTGTCCTGAAGGCTCACTGGAAGCAATTAATGTTCTTCATGCGGACAGAGAACCTGTATTCATGAGCACTGTAACAACCTCTTGTGCTAAAATAAGATTTTCTAGCACATGCAGTAAATGACTGCACTTTTCAGCTTTTCCTAGCAACTTATAAAATGTATCTCATCTCTTCAATCTATACTTAGATTTGAAAGAATCCTATGACAACAATTTCTAATTGATAATATGCTGCTTACATTTTTAAGAACAGTATATTTGTGCTGCTCATCTTTCTAAAAGTTCTTTTCAAATATGTCCTCTGTCTGCAGTTATAACTTGATTGGTTAAACCAATTCACTAGAAGTACTTAAACCCCAAGTTTCACATACATACCTGTATTGTTTTTCCATTCTTGGCTCTAACTACATCCCCAGGCTTGTTTGCCTTGCCACTGGGCATATTTTCACAGAGGGGTGCCAAACCTCAGAGAGAAAAAGAAAAGTGAATTACTAGTTTTGTTCTCAGAAAAGATGTAGAAAAAACAATTAGACACCCCCTCCCCCAACACCTCCTTAAGGAAACTACTATTCTCAACTTGAATTCATGCTCAAAAATCCAAGTTTTCCAGGTTACCAAAAGACACATGGTCCAGTTTTCAATCAGAGAATTCCTTTACATGCTGCACCACTACGTTCTCCCACCTACACCATTTTGCCCCTAGGATTTACTTCTACTTTATGCCTGGAGTACTGAGATCAGAGGAGCAACAAATGTTATCTTACATTTTTTATATATGTATCATTAGTCAAATGTAAAGAGATTTATTTCTGAAATTAAAAACTTCTCAAACTAACACTGAGCCATTCAAGCTCTACTCATTGTAATTACACATTGTGTAATGTCAAGGGGCGTCCAAGGTCTCACCATAAGACTACAGCCATAAAAAAAGCAAATAGAGATGAGCAAAAGAGAGGGTCAGCCTCAAAGCCCCAATTATGAATGGGATTATGGGATGAAAGGCACTCTACCATTCTCAGGGAATACCTGCTCCTGGCATAAGGAATAAGCGAACTGTAGACCACCACTTTTCAGTGGAATTGCGTACACAGACTTTTGCTCCACTGGTTCTGCCCTTCCCAGCGCATTCTTTAGGCAAGGAACAGCGTGAGGGTGGCTTTTGCTGTCCTCTACTGGCTGAAGAATAAAAGTGACTAAATTACTAGTTCCCTGTAAGTCAAGGTTGTCAAACATAAAACTTATCCTAGAATGGATTACATGTCGTCCCCAGCTGGTTTTACCACGGTTCCTGAATCAACTCAATTTTAGCTGTGCAGAAAAAGTAAGCATTGCTCGTACTTAAAAGTACTGGTTTGAGTTGGTTGGTTTAGACTTCTGCTGAGCTATTCACCCAATAAAACCAAAACTGATCCCTGTTCCTGTTCAGCTGCGGTACATGTTCATGGAGGTAGTTCAGCTAACACCTTTTCACTTCTAATTGCTTTTACAGATCTCCACATTCCTTCTTGGAATGAAGGATCAGGACTTACGAAAAACTCATTGAAAGTAAGTTTATTGACAACCATTTCTCACCTAGGACGTAAAAATCATGCTTTCACAATTTTAATTTGCTGTTGCAGTATTTTATTCAAACAAAGCCAGTAACTGTGTGCAAAGCAAGCAAAAAGAGAAGAGAGGCTGAACAGGGAATGAGAGCAGTCAGTCTGCAAGAGGCCAGGACATTTCTGAAGGTCATGACCAGTGCTGATACTATAATATTAGTGTCTAAACAAAATCTTGTAAAATTTAGATTTCTGGCTTCTCACACACACACACTCTTACCAATGATGTTAAGAGGGAGATTTAAAGCTGCTGCTGTCACAATGGCTGAGCAGACAGTCGCTGCCCCTCCCATATCTGCTCTCATTGCATCCATACCTGACGATGGCTTCAGTGAAATGCCACCACTGCAACACACAGCACAAGTACCATCAGCATGGAGGAGTTTCATGTTGCATACGTTGAGAACATTCTGCCCATCAGTGTATTTCAGCAGCAAGCATCAAGAAAAGCTAGACTTGTGCTCTCAAGCTACCACCCCCTAGTAAGCATATTGAAAGCAAGGCAGTTGGGGGCTCCTTTCTGATCATGTATGTCCCTGATTTGTTTTCTCATAGTTAGGACACCATAAAAATCTGCAGTGGACTAACTCAGTGGTCTTCAGAATAACAAAAGAGCACAAAACCAGAACAAAATAGTACACCTGGCAAAATCAGCATATGGAAGGGGAACAGACTGACAATTCTTCAGTAGCTACGTGACATGAAAAGCCATTATAAGGAACTGCTGCAATGCACGAGCTATTTTCTCTTTCCTTAAGCATGTCATGTGTCCTGTGACAGACTGCAACTCTAAACATGTACATTCTTCACCCAGAGGTTTGCTCAAGCCAAAAAAAAAAAGGAAAAGTAGCACATTCTTTGTCTTCTTTCCCCTAAATTTCCATTTTTCCCCTTACAATATGAGGGTATATCAATTCCTACTTTGTGCTGCTTTGCCTGGGAATAAGACAAGCTTGAGTGGTTGGACAATCTACTATATAAGGCAAGTTCACTGGAATGACATTGGAAGATGTGCTGAGCATCTACCCGTAGAACATGAGTAGCAGGGAGGCACTTCCCCCCTTTAGTCACTAGAATATTAGCACACGTACCTGTCAAATGTAACTCCTTTTCCTACAAAGACCAGCGAGCGGTCACTTGCATTAGCACCACCTGAATAGTGAATCTCCAGAAAGATGGGAGGCTCAGCCGAACCCTTAGCAACACTCAGGAATGCTCCCATCTGCTGTGTCACTATCCAAGACTCTGGTCTGAAATAGAAATACTTATTAATTTTTTGTAATTGGACACCTTAACCAAGGTGATTTTGTTTGTTTGTTTTTAAAAGATCATAATCCTTGAAGGTTTGTTTCTATTAATTGTGGTTTAGTTATTTGGGAAACTGCCACGTAAATCAACCATCATTTTGTGAAATAGAAAAATACTTCCTCAAAGTTGCTGCTTGGCAATTTTGTTTTACCTCGTCTAAAAACCCAACCAACAATAGAACAAACAACACCTCCTCTACACTTTCTGTGTCCGAAAGTATCAAACTTCCACTTTCCCATGAGGCTGTGGTCTCTGAGGACATATGAAGTAACAGTACTGCAGCAGGCTACAGTTTAGCTTTCTGTCCATAGTTAACCACCTTGATAGCAAAGTTGACTTCCCTCAGTCTTTTGCTTTTCAACAGAACAGCCTCCAACACTTGCACAACCATTCAGACCATTTCCACCAAAGAGCAGTAACTAGTAATTCAGAGGCAGGAAGTGTTAGCCGTGCAAATTCAATTGCAAGGGTTTTTACAGCTTCATCTCCACATTTTTAAAAGCTAACCCCCCCCCCCCTCCCAACCAACAGTAACAGCGATAAATACAAAATGTTTCATGAACACATCCAAATAAAAAACAAACCACAACCCAGAGAGGGCTGTATAAAAACTATTTAGGACAAAAAAAAAAGGTATTAGAAAAAAGGTACCTAGTATTTGCCCTCTAGTCACTGAGTCTTCATTAAGCTCCCTTATGCAGCACTTGTGTTAACTAAGCAGTAATTTGTTGCATGACAGTGAATCATTTCACTGTATCACAGTATCTTGCTTACTCTGCAAACTAGAAGCTCACCTTCTAAAACTGAGAGTAACTTGCAGTCTGGGTGACCCTCGTACCTCTTTGCCATACACTTCTCCTGCTTTTGTCATCTGAAGTGGCAAAGAGAAAGTGAGAGCCCACTACAGATCTGAATAACCTGGAAGGTATCTTACCCTACAGAGGAATCATTTTTTGGAATTTACCTTATATGGACCTTCACATTGCAGAAACTTCTGAGCTTCTGTTCAATATGTTCAGCAAATTTGATTGGAGTGATGTAATTAGCTGGAGCCTCCATAAGGTACCGAGCGAGGTTCTGACCCTCAGCATAGAGAACACCTTTTTGCCAGGCTTCACTTTCAGCACTAAACAAAAACATACAACAACCAGGATCAGAAACATTTGCAAAACTAAGATGTTGTCAGTATCCATCTGTTCTCTCCTGTATGAAAATATGGCAACATTAAATCAGGGCAATTAAGAATGTCATAGTAATCTTAGTAGCATGAATTCCAAGGGACGTCTAGTGTAGGACTCATCTCTGGTGCTAGTCTGTGCCAAACGGTTCACAGAAAGCCAGAAGAATCCTACAGCGGACAGATGTAAAATCATCTGTGTAACATATTAGGTGGTCTTCAAATCCTTACTAGTCAGAGATTGGCTTAAATCCTTAAGCACAAGGTTTAATACCCATTCCAAAATCTGTAATCACACTAACTGTAACATCTCAGAATGTTTTTATTTACTCCATAAAGCCTCCAAGTCTGTTTTACACTTTACTGAGATATGATTATGTGATATGAGTGGAATTTGGATCTCCTTTCATAGTGCACTCAAGGCATCTCCCTAACAAATGGCAGAACATCCAAAGAGCTGCCTATACAGGAAATGGGGATGTCCCTCTGGTTACTTTGCAACACTGCCTGCACAAAACTTCACATTTTACTGAGACAGAACTGACTTACTTGTTTTAAAAGACAGCACAATACAGAGCATTAAGCTGGATTCCATCTCTCAAAAGAGCAACACAGTGAAAAAGGAATCCAGAATGAATACAGAAACATTGCCTGGATATGGAGGAATGGAATCAAGAGACTCAATCTTTCAAAGTGGGAAAGGCAGAAAGAGGACCTCAAGAGGTAAATCAACAGCAAAAGGAAGATCAGGAATAATGCCATTCCCTTGCTAAATGGAGCAGGCAACCTTGTGAAAACTGACATGACTGAAGTTTTCAATGCCTGCTTTAATTATTAAGGTCTGCTTCCAGGTTCTCCAGTTCCTCATGCTTAGTAACAGAGCCTGGGGAAGAAAGGTACTACCCATGGCAGAAGAAGATAGGACTGCTTAAGGAAGCTGGACATACAGAAGTCCTTGATATTAGGCACATGTATTTAAGAGTGCTGAGAGAGCAGGTTGGCACCATTGCAAGCCTGGTCTCTTTCAGTTTGAAATATCATGGTGACTGAATGTGGTCCCCAATGCCTGGAAAAGGACAAATCCTAATCTTTAAGAATGGCAAGGAGGATATAGGAAACTACAAGGAAGTAATCCTAGACTAATCCCCTAAAGAGGTATGGAGAAAGTAATCTTGGAAGTCATTTCTAGGCACATGAAAGATGGTCACTGGAAACAGTCATAAATTTGTTATGGGTAAATCATGCCTGACCAACTTGCCCGACTTATGGTGAGAGGGTTGGCACAAAGAACCACAGCACATGTCTTTTATCTTGGCTTTAGCAAGGTTTTGCACAGAATCCTTGCGGCCAAATTGGGAAAATGTGAACTGGAGGGATAGATTATAAAATGGGTGAAACACTGGAAGAACTGTTGGGCTCAGAAGATAAGACACAACAGTTAATGGTTTAGCTGGCAGTCAGTTGTGTGGTGTTCCCCCACCACAACAGGGCTGATGTTGAGGCTGATACTTTCATCAACAACTTGGACAACAAAAACTACCCTTGGAAGTTCATGGACAACATGGCACTACAGGGAGCAGCTACAATGGAGAGGGTAGGGCCACCATTCACAGGAGCCTTGCCAAGCTGGAGGAATGCATAAGGGGGAACAGCATGAAGTTTAACAAAGACTGGTGTAAAGTCCTGCACCTGGGACAGAACAACTCTGTGCAAGTCAGGCTGAACACTGACTATGACTAAGGCAGAAAGCAACACTGCAGAGAAGAACCTGGGGATCCTGGTTGACAAGTTGAACAGGAGTAAGCAGTGCATTACTCTGGTGACAAAGGCTAATCATGCACTGTGCTGGATTAGAACTTAGCCAGCACATTAAGGGCAATAATTATTTACCTCCTTGGCATTTGTGAGGCTGCACTGAGCTATGTCCACTTTTGAGTTCCTGAATACAAAACCAATACTGACAAACTGGAGAAAGGCCAAAGACTAAGAAGGGTAGGGAGCTGGAGCACATGGCACATGAGAAGCTAAGAGAACTGGGGTTGTTTCACCAAGAGAAGAAAAATTTAGGAAAGACCTGATTGCAGTCTTTACCCTTAAACAGGGTTTATAGAGAAGAAGAAGACAGGCACATCTCAGAACTGCACAGTGAGTGACAGGCAATGGTCTCAAGATTCAGTAATGGAAACTGCACACAGGACAAAGAAAAACAAAATTCACCATGAGTATAATTAAACACTAGGCCAGATGGGCCAGTGAGGCTGTGGAATTTCCATCTCAAGAGATACTCAAAACTGGACTAAACAAAGGCCTGATCAAGCTTTAAAGTTGTATGTAATTTCCAGGTTATCCCTAAACCAAGCTGGAGCTGGAGTAGGTGACCTCCACAGGTCCTTTCCAACCTAAATTATTAGATACAAAAATTACTTCCAGTGTTATAAGTGGTCATAGGACCACCTATGCTTTCAGGAAATGTTTATTTACTACAGACTGTCTCCCAAACTATCTGCTGTGTTAAAAACAGGAAGAGCTGCACGTAGCTTATCAAGACATGCTTAAATTGAGAGGGTATTTTATTAACTTCTTCACAAGGAAGGACTTGGGCAGAGAAGAGACTCAGAGCAGCCCTGCAGAGAAGGACTCGGGGGTGTTGGTCGATGAGAAACTTAACATGAGCTGGCTTCAGTCTGCACTCACAGCTGCACTCAAAGCCAATCATACCCTGGGCTGCATCAAAAGGAGTGTGACCAGTAGGTCGAAGGAAGTGATCCTACTCCTCTACTCCGCTCTTGTGAGACCTCACTTGAAGTACTGTGTGCAGTTCTGGTGTCCTCAACATCAAAAGGACATGGAACTGTTGGA
>JASSUY010008466.1:0-11506 GCA_032466535.1 Forpus xanthops
CCAGAGAAGCTGTGGCTGCCCCATCCCTGGCAGTGTTCAAGGCCAGGTTGGACACAGGGGCTTGGAGCCCCCTGCTCTAGTGGAAGGTGTCCCTGCCTGTGGCAGGGGTTGGAAATGGATGAACTTTAAGGTCCCTTCCAACCCAAACCAGGCTGGGATTCTGTGAAAACTGATGCTGGCAAAAGTTGCATCTATTCTGAAGTTCTCCTTTCTCCATCACTTCAGTCCTGTTTCAGAATTAACTACATTTAATGTTCTTACCCTGTACAACAGGCTGGTGCTCTTCCAGAGAGAGCTTACACCAACTAAAACTGTTGGATATTGAATAGACTTCAAGAACTAAGCTGGTAATTAGAAATAAAAAAAAATGACTGGGTTTCTGTAAGGACTGCCTCTGCAATGAACAAGTACTGCTGAGGAACGTCAGTGATGGGGGGGAAAACCGTGATGTGCGGATGCGGGGTGTGGAGTGGTGGTGCAGCTGATGGCTTTATTGTTGAAGTGCAGAGCATGGTTTGCACACCATGCATGTTTGTGGTGCTGCTGAATCAGGGCAGAAATGAGCATCATGTGGCCTTGGCAGTGCCGGGGGCATGGTAGGACTTTATGATCTTAAAGGTCTTTTCCAACCTGGCTAATGCTGTCTCTGCTTTATGATTCTGTCAGTGTCCAATGCTTACATTTGGGCTGTGTGGTGTGTGCAGGGGTGGCTGGAGGGCATGGAGCCACCAGCCGTCATGCATGAGCTCCCTAAACTGCAGCAGAAATTAAAGAATGCTGGTAAGAGAAGGGGACTCTCAGTGCTGGCATTGCTGGGGGAGCCAGGGTTAGCGTGTCCTTCAGCTGAGAGCTAACCACATATACTGGCTCACTTTTTACACTCTGGAGTAAAGTTGGTATTTACTTTCTGGACCCCAGGGGGATGAGTCATGTATTTCATATCATAGACTCACAGACTGGTTTGGGTTGGAAGGGACCTTAAAGCTCATCCAGCTCCACTTAAAGCTCATCCTTCCACTAGGGCAGGGTGCTCCAAGCCCCTGTGTCCAACCTGGCCTTGAACACTGCCAGCGATGGGGCAGCCACAGCTTCTCTGGGCACCCTGTGCCAGCGCCTCAGCACCCTCACAGGGAAGAGCTTCTGCCTGAGAGCTCATCTCTATCTCCCATCTGGCAGGTTAAAACCATTCCCCTTGGCCTGTCACTGAGGGGCGTTCATATCAGCATGGTTAATTATCACTTTCGCTATACATAGCATTTACTATAAGTGAAACTCACGCTCTTTTTTCCTGGCATAACATTTGCTTGTAGGACCCCCCCAAAATAATTATTGAAAACCAGTAATCTTTGATAGCAAGCTGCTGCTCCGAGTCTTTTTCTAAATGGTCCATCCCTTTTGTCCATGTTGTGTCTGGGCTCCAGTGGCCTCAGGAGCCATTTGTCTTCCTGGTGTTTTCTTCCCTGTGGCAAATGAGAGACAGATGTTCCCATCTGGAAAGTTTGCTCCCGCCACCATGGTTACAGTTGGAGCCGGAGGATTTGGAGAGCAGCACAGCAGGCTGGGACTTTGAAATACTCATTTTTCCCTGATTGTGATAATTGCCCGTTTGATATACGTAGCCGCTTTCATTTTTCATTCAGAGGGCTTTAGCCTAAGAAGTAAATAGTGCGGAGGAGTAAATATTTCTTCATATTGTGATAGGAGTGGATGATTTAGGAGCAAAATAAATCTTTATTCTGTAACTTCAAATGGAACAATGAGCTAATGAAAAATGACCAGAATACTGTAGCAGTAACTAATCATATGAATTAGATAGGGCCTTGAGCACCCTGCTCTAGTGGAAAGTGTCCCTGCCCATGGCAGGGGGTTGAAACTGAATGAGCTTTACAGTCCCTTCCAACACAAACCAGTCTGATTCTAGGAGGAGGGTTCCTAGGGAGAATGAGGATTCCCTGCCCTGCAGCATCACGGGCTCTCCAGCACTGTCTCTGCATCCCTTTGGGACAAGAGATGAGCAGAAGCTGTTGGTATGGACACGAAGTAATGAAGTTGGGTCTCCCAAACTTGTTTGCATGGGCACTAGCAGTGTGGGAAGGGAATTGCTGTAGTGTATTTGTAAGAGCAGCAACAGCTCCCAGGTGGTTGCCACACAGTGTGTAAATGTTTTTTAGGGCAGCTTTCATGGTCTGAGTAACTAATCCCTTGCTTCTTCGTGGAAAACAGAAGGAGAATGGGGGGTATCACAAAGTGGTCTTTGTTCTTGTAGAAGCAAGATGACCAGAGTTTGGGGGGTTGATGTACACCCTACTCTGAGGGCTATTGGATGTGATAGTTTGGGGGATGGATCCTATATCCATGTATTTGCACCGCTGGCCCTGGTATGAGCTCATAGACCAAGAGGAAACTAGAGCTAAGGCAGCAGGGATGTTGTGCAGATGGGATGCTGATGCATCCGATATGGCCATGCTGGGGGCAGATACGGAACTGCAACCATCCTGCCTGGGTGGGAACACAGCAGAAGAGAACTGCTGTGGAGTCCAACCTGTGCTGCTGATGAGTCTGTAGAGCCAGGCACATTAATAGGGTTTTCTAAAACTACTGAAGGGCAGGAGGGATAAGGATCTGCAGTCTGCCTTCAGGGATAAATTATTAATCTTATTTCCCTTATTAACTGCTTTCGGGACTGCCTGTGCATGATAACATACTTTGCTCTTTCAAGTTCTTCTATCTGAGTTTCACATTGAATTGAGATTTAAAGTGAAACAGCTGTGTGTGGGAGAGGACTAGATGGCAATGGAGATACACGGGTTTATTTTTGATGTATAAAATGCCTATCCCAGGCTCAGCAGCTCCCTCCTGTGTGACGCGAGGCTCTCCTGTGAGGTGCCGAGTCCTCTCCCCTCCCACAGCATCTTGCAGCTCAGGAGCCTGGATGTGCTATAAACCCAAGCTGAACAGGGTAAAAATAGGCAGATCGCATTTGGTGGAGGAAATATCTGTGCAGGAACATAAGTTGCCCACTGCAGCAGATGCTATAGTACCATCTTGGCCAGCTCCCTGCTTTGGTGTGGAGGAGGAGGATGGAGAAGGACTAGCATTTGCTGCTGACCTGTTTGCCTCACTCTTATCTCCCAGTTCTGACTGTAAATCATTTATTGACTCAAGCAAAGGGAAACCTTTGGAAGCCACCCTGCATGCAAATAAATGTCAGTATTGGTATCGAAGTAACCTTGATTGCAAAGCTCTTAATGTCTCCTTCTCCACCAAACTGAGACTAACCCAGTCACCCTTTTATTCGTAATCCTGGTGTATTGGCTGCCTTGTTTCCGATGCTTATCTTCAGTTTTCCCCCTTCTATCACTTTTTGATGCAGTGATGGTGCAAAAAGATAAAACGTTGACTCTTTCCTCCACGATGTGATTCCAGTGTGAGCTTGAGGGAAGCTGTCTGGAAGCAGGTGAGGAGGGATGGCAGCGGTGTAGCGGTCTTCTGGAAGTCTGAGTAATGATCCTCTTGCTTTGCATGTAGATAACCTCTCATCTGCATGCCTTGGAGAACTGCAAAGGTGCTCTACAGATGGCTTAGAGCCATCAAGGGGAAGGAAAGGCAACCTTAGAGCGGAGGAAAGATGTTAATAACATTTAAATGCAATTCTTCCCATTTCTCAGTTCCTAAATGTGAAAAATATTAGCTTGGTGGAGATTGAAAACAGATGGTGAGCAGTTGGAGCAGATAAGCATGTTATTCAAAATAAACATTCGCCAAAGCTGGGGAGGTGCTGAACCATATTTCATCTCACCCTATTTACATGAGCCGGGGAGGTTACACTGCTGCTGCCTCTTGCGTGCATTCAGACTAGCACCAGGGAGCTCAATGATGGCAGCCAACTACAGAGGGTCCATTGCAGTGTGTGGGGCTGGGACCACTTCCTTGGCTCTTTCCTCAGGATGATGCATAGAGCTGGTTAACTTAGCACTGCGCTGCACACACGGTGCTGCCCCTTGAGAGGGCACCAAGTTTGGTGCCTCCCTTTGGTTCCCTCTTTCAAGTGGTCTCTTTGTCTGTGTGCAGTTCTGGTGTCCTCAACATGAGAAGGGCATGGAGCTGTTGGAGCAAGTCCAGAGGAGGCAACGAGGATGATCAGGGGACTGGAGCACCTCCTGTGTGAAGATAGGCTGAGAAAGTTGGGGCTGTTCAGCCTGGAGAAGGGAAGGCTGCGTGGAGACCTCATAGCATCCTTCCAGTATCTGAAGGGGGCCTGTAGGGATGCTGGGGAGGGACCCTTCATGAGGGACTGTAGTGATAGGACAAGGGGTGATGGGTTAAAACTGAAACAGGGGAAGTTCAGGTTAGATAAAAGGCAGAAGCCCTTTACTGTGAGGGTGATGAGGCACTGGAATAGATTGCCCAGAGAAGTGGTGAATGCTCCATCCCCTGGCAGTGTTCAAGTCCAGGCTGGACAGAGCCTTAGGTGCCATGGTTTAGTGAGAAGTGTCCCTGCCCATGGTAGGGGGGTTGGAACTGGATGATCTTAAGGTCTTTCCAACCCAAACCCTTCTATGATTCTGTTTAGAGGAGCTTTATGTTGCTTTGCCTTAAACCAGGGACTCTTACCTATGTGAGTGGTGGGGGAGGAAGCCTGTTTGTGGGAAGGGTTCATTTTCCTGACTTGCAGGTGATCTATAATTCATGCCTCTAGGCCCTGTGGTCATCTGAGGTGGCAGGGCCAGTGGAAAGAGTGGTGTGCCTTGAGTGTGGCTTATCTTCCTTGCTTTAATGAATGCTTTGGGATGGGCTGAATCCTTTTGGCAGTGTCTGTGTCCGCTGGCTCCAGAACAGGCTCAAACACAGAATTTCTTCTGCTAAACTTAACCTTGGCTGCTGCTACTGGGATGATTCTCCAGTCCCTTGCTCTCCAGAGGCAGGTAGGAATGTTGGGCTCTTTGCTTTCTGAGGTGAGAAATGGCATTTTGGGTTATGAGCATAATCTGCCTATTCTGTATGGAAGCCGAAAGCTCTGATTAAACCTCTTTTTTTCTGCAGGAAACAGTTCCCTGCTTTCAGTGCTGAGCCTCTGAACCACTGATTCAGCCCTTGTACACAGTCTTTTGTTCAACAGACACCAACTAAACCCAAATTGGTTTGTGGACTTTCAATTTAGGCCAGAGCCTTGTTGACCACGGACTGATTTTTGAGTCTCCTCTGTCCTGCAGACTGCAGAAGGGAAGAGCAAACCCTCCATGCATACCTGCTGGTTGTGGGGTGCTGTCTCACGTTCCGTGTGGGTTTCGTCTCATTTCTTCCCATATGTTTCATGTTCTGGTGCCTATAGAAAGCCAGGGTGCTCGACTCTGGCAAACAGGTTTGTGGGAGCAGTTCTGACTGTGCAGCTGCTTTATAAATGGGATGTATAAAACTGCTTGCAGGCCAGGCAGGTTCCTCCTTCCTTCCTAACCCTCACAGCAGTGAATCAAGGGGAATCCTCTACCTGCATCAAGAATGGCTTGAGGTTATCTACATTCATGTTCACCTCGTAACTGCCCATCACCTCTTAGAAACGTGACCATGCATATGGGAGACATAACCTGGGAGTTGTGGGCCCAGTAAGGTGTGAGGCAGGTTCAGGATCGTTTTTGTTACTGAATGTAAATCTCCCATGCTGGTGTTATTCTACCATCTGTTGGAACTATATTTTGAAGTTAAGCAGCAGATGGGGATGAAACAGTTTGTGTCTGCCCCCAGGGCTATTCCTAGCTCTCTTCTCTTCCTTACCTTGCTTTCTGGAAGAAGGTAACATCCAGTTTTCCTCATGAAGTGGTTTTATTTCATGGAATCGCAGAATCCCAGCCTGGTTTGTGTTAGAGGGGATCCTAAAGCTCATCCAGTTCCAACCCTTGCCACTGGCAGGGACACCTTCCACTAGAGCAGGTTGCTCAAATCCCTGTCCAGCTTGGCCTTGACCACTGCCAGGGAAGTTCTCTAATTCCCAAAGGCATTTAAGGGCTAATTTAAATTCCAGGTACTTGAGATAGTCCCAAACTTGTCACTGTTGTTTTTTTCTTGTGCCTTTTCCCGTTTTCTCAGACCCACAGGGACAGAGAGATTGGTGAAGCACCTTCTTTATACAGTTTGCAGTGCGAGTAAATGCTAGCGGCTCCTCAGAGGTTACCTATCGCAGCAACACTGCCATTGTACCAGCCACCACAGGAGAAAGACTTCTTTAAAGAGAAGAAATAGGATGAGATGTGTCTCGACTAGGTGTTGAACCTGCCGCCTCTGAAACTGCTGTGGTTGGGGAGCCACAGTCCCTGGGGAGGGTAGGAGTGTGACTTCTCTGAGGACCAGTGGAGACTCCTGGTTTTGTCCTGCTGTGCTGTTCTGTTGTCTCGTTTGGCTCATTCTCCTCTCCAGAAAGCAGAATCATCAGCTGCACTTCATCTTGACATATGCTGCTTTTTAATTTGTTATGCTAGGATGGGAACTGGAGCAGCAAAGGAAATGCAGTGCTTATCAACAGTCAACACAGTGAGTCAAATCAAACCAGGGCCTTTCAGTGTGTCACTGGAGAGCAGAGGGGAGAAGGGTTTCGGGTGTATTCAAAGCTTTAGAGCTTTCTAGGCTCTTGCACACCTGGGCTCCTTAAATGGGACACACGAGTATATAGGGCGCACAACATAAACCGGTACGTGCCTGCAGCTGCCCTCACCCAGAGAGCAGTTTTGCAGTATCTGAAATCCCTAACTCCCATCAGGGGGGAACCTGGTCTTCAGGCTTCATCAGCTTTGGGAGAAGATTAAATTCTTGCTTCCATCCAACACTGAAGAATCTCTGTGATCAGATTTTGTTTTACTGCGAGTGTATCTTCCCATGTGAAGCTCCAGCATGTTCAGGGGTGGGAAGGCAGCTCTCCCACCGGCTCCTGCTTCTCTCCTTGGTGAACCCTGGCAGGTCCTGGGTGCAGAGTTGAGCACGTTCCACTGCAGGTTCAGTCTGTGTCTTACAGGCATTGCTTGAAAAACAACAACCCAACATTTGGAGATGTTTCCAACTCCGGGTAAGGCTTGGAAGGAAAACAACCCAATGTTTCCAGTTTAGGCAGCTGTCCTGCTCTGACACTTGGAGTATTCAGTCATTGACAAGAATTACTCTTCTTGAAGTATTATCCATTAATCTATCATGGCATTTGACTCTTCAGCATGGTCTCAGGTGACTGATACAGTGGAGAGACTCGCAGGCATTTTGAGGAGCATCTCAGCATCCTCTCTGTGCATCTGGAGGCAGCACTGAAATGTTGCTGTTGGTGAGGCAGTAAATATTGCTGAGCAGAGAAATGTGGAAGAAGGAGACTGAGGAGGTGACATCTCCCCAGGGACCATCTCACTGGCTTGTTTTTAGCCCCAGGTCAACTCAAGGCTGACTCAAGTCCTTGCTTGCAGTCTAGTTTGCTCACATGAGTCTCATTAAATGGATGCATTTAGGCTAAAAATGAGGAGGTTCAGAGAGATGGTTTTTATCTGTGGTTTTAGATGCCCCAGGTCCTTGCAGGAAGCTTTTAAATTTACCAATCCTGTTTGCTTCTTGTCTGTCAGGGTGGGAGCTTGGAATAGAAGGTGTTGGCTTCTCGTGGACCTTGGGTTTGGTGTTTCATGCAGTAGCTGGTTTTATTTTGGGGCTGTAAATTCCATGTGACTTCTCCTTATCCCTGTAAGTCAACCAGATCAGTTCTGCATTCTTAATGTGCCCTAGAAGCATTTTAGGAGGAAACCTTAAGGATGGGTTTCATGCTGTTTCTCTCCATAGCATGGTGTCCTGGGTTCAGCAGTAGCAGTCATTTTTCTCCTTCTTAGTAGTTGGTGCAGTGCTATGTTTTTGATTTTTGGCCTGGGACAGCACTGATAACACGGATGTTTTCAGTCGTTGCAGTTATGTTTACTCCGACCAATGACTTTGTGAGTCACATGCTCTGCCAGGGAGGAGGGGAAGCTGGGAGAAAGCAGAGACAGGACACCTGACCCAAACTGACCAAAGAGGTATTCCATACCACAGCACATCTTGCCCAGAATAGAAACTGGGGGCAGTTGCCCGGAAAGGTGAGATCATTGCTCGGGCTGGGTATCAGTCGCTAGGTGGTGAGCGGTCATATTCTCTCCCCTTATTATTTCGCTTATCGTTATTATTATTGGTGGCAGCAGCAGTGGTTTGTGTTATACCTTAGTTAATGGACTGTTCTTATCTCAGCCTGTGGGAGTTACATTCTTCTGATTCTCCTCCTCATCCCTCTGGGGGAAGAAGGGGGTGTGTGTGCAGTGAGCGAGCAGCTGCGTGGTTCTGAGTTACCGGCTGGGCTTAAACCTCGACACATGGCAATATCAGCTTGAAAATAGATGCCTGGAGGGGAGGGTTTCATAGGAAGGAGGTGAAGATCAAATGAGGCAGGTGGCAGTGTGCTTGTATTTGGGCTGTTGGTGGGAATGGGCCAGCAGCAGGCAGGAAGCGATATGGTGCTCTCATTGGCCTGCCTATAGCTGAACTTGCAGAGAAGAGCATGAACCACATCTGATCCCCGACTGGTTTGGGTTGGAAAGGACCTCAAAGCTCATCCAGTTCCAACCCCCTGCCATGGGCAGGGGCACCTTCCACTAGAGCAGGTTGTTCCAAGCAGCTTATTTCCTCCTTTTCTCTGCT
This sequence comes from Forpus xanthops, assembly GCA_032466535.1. Classification (NCBI taxonomy): domain Eukaryota; kingdom Metazoa; phylum Chordata; class Aves; order Psittaciformes; family Psittacidae; genus Forpus; species Forpus xanthops. Next base: position 8,686 of record JASSUY010008466.1, read on the forward strand.
TTTCCTTCAAGAACACATTTTGAGGCTGATTTGGTTGCTCGAGCCAGGAGTGTGGCCACACTGTTCATGGCTCTGAGAGGGGTTGCAATCCCTCTGGAGAGACCATCTCCAAGCCAGGCAGCATGGACACAGCCTAATGAAAGCTGGCACAGGGACCATCCTGGTGTGAGGGAGAAGAGGTGCAGGAGCTTTCAATTTTGAGCTTTTTGGTTAAAAGCAAACATGTCAAACTGCTCAGCGAGCTGTTTGCCAGAGCGGCTCTTTCAGAGCATGGTTTTTCAGCTTGGGGAGCAGGGCTGGGGGTGAAACCTCAGTCCCTCGTGCTGGTGAGGTGCATGTGGGCATGCGGAGTTTTGGGTGGATTTTAAATGGGGGCAGAGCAATCAGGCAGAAAGACTTTGAGGCAGCATCTTCAGGCATGAGGAGTGAGAAGATGCAGTCAAGAAACTGGGATGGTGAACACAGGCATCCTGAGCCTGCCGCAGCACCTCTGGACGCATGCTGCCCTCTGATGCTTGTCCCCAAGCATGCGGCCATGCCCTGTGGTGACTCAGGGCCATGCAGAGCAGCTGGGAGCCTGGTGTGACCTCCCCCTGCCTCTCATCCTCACCCTTGCAAGGGTGCTATATATGCTGGGCGGGGAAATGCTTGTCCCTGGCTGGCACTAAGGGTTACCACCTTCTCTTTGTACAGTTGCTGGTGAGAAGAGGGTGCCAGTGATGCCTGGATCGCCTGTGGAAGTGAAGATACAGTCCAGGTCCTCTCCTCCCAACATGCCACCACTGCCCCCCGTGAACCCCGGAGGCCCCCGGCCTGTGTCCTTCACTCCAACTGCACGTAAGATCCCAGTAACGCTGCTTTTCCCAGGGACCAGCTCTAGCCAGGAGGGAAGGCTCTGCTCGTAGAAGTCAGTGGGGATGTCTCAGCCATGCTGCATGGCTTTGAGAAGGGGAGACTGGGGCTTTTCTGCTGTTTTGCTCCATATGCAGGATGTATAACAGGGTCTGTAATCCCCCTCTATCCCCTGCCTGCTCCTGCCTTGCTCCCAGTGCTGCCTTGAGTCCTTCTCTTTGCAAGTGCAGCACTGATTTCCACCATAAACTCCTTAAGAAATTGAAGTCTTTTATCAGGCTGGCTTCAAACGAGCCAAGAGCTGGGCTTTTCACTCTATCTTTTGGAGGAGTTAATTCCCACTCTGCTCTATCTCACTTTGCAGACAGCGTTTCTGCAGCTGAGATTAGAAACTTTTCCTTTTTTTTTTTTCGTTTCCCAGCCTCAAATTCCTTTCTCTCCATCCAGGTTCTCTTTGCTCCATCTTCTCTTTATAATGTTGCCTATTAAGCCACAGTCAATCCTGGTCCTGCCCATCTGCAGCACAGTCTCTTACTCACTTCTGGCTCAGAGGTGACTCCACGGATGGGATGGACACGTGGCTTTTTCTTAGAGCCTAGAAAGAGTCCTTTTTTCCTCCCTTAGCCAACATTTAAGCCATTTAATGTCTGTTAAAAAGCATCATTCTGAAGAAAAGCTGCTTTTCTTTGTTGGGCATGGAGTTATCTGAGCCCTGCACATAGCACATACACATTTTCTGTGCTTTCCTCACTCCTTTTGCCCTGCACTGAGCATCTCCCTAGCTGCATTGCTCTGCTGTCCATGATGGTGCCTGGGGTATCTCACAGTTTCATGCTGGCAGGGGATTTCGGAGGTTTACAATCCAGCTCCATCAGGACACACACTAATGTATTGCGTGGTGCTGGCAGTAGCACTAATCACTGGGTTATCCCGCCAGACACATCCCCATCTCTGTGCTGAGGGGTTTTTAATGGCTCTCCTTTTGCTCAGGCAGAAAAAGACCATTAGCAAAGTAACAGGAATTAATTTTCCCAATGAGGTTGCTTGGCACACTGGTGAGGGCCAAGGAGCCTGAATCTGCTGATTGCACATGACTTAATTGCCTCTTTTCAAGATTGATGAGGGATGCAGCCTGTGGTGAAGTTCATTCTTGCTCCTTCACTTCTCAGTTGCATGAAAGGGTCTTGGTCAGAGTCAGTGGGTGCATGTCCTACACTGCCCATGGCTGGGGCAAGTGAGGAGAAACATGCTGAAGGAAGGCCCTGTCTGCTTGTGGGTCACTAATGAAAGGGACGAGCAGCAAAAGACTATTGAGGACCCAAGACAGAATTTAACAGAGTAGCCCTATGTCATGGTTTAAGCCCAGTAACCCCACTGCTCTGGGTACCCCACCTCATTGCTTCAGCGCAGTCTTCTCACCTGGAAATGGAGGTCCCAGCCTGGCTCTGTGCTCTGTGGAGAGCAGGTCCCAGTGCTGTGCAGGAGCAGATAACTGCCGGTTGCCCTGCGGTAACAGCGTTCACAGGGGTCAGGCCAGGCAGGATGGGCCCCAAACACAGCGGTTACAGGGCTGTGTATAACAGCAGCTCTGACCCAGCGTGTTTTGCTCCGGAGGCCATCAACAGCCACCACTGCTTCCCAGGGCAACCTCTCATGAGGAGCTGCAGCCCCCTGGCCCCGGTGGATCTCACAGCCCCACTTCTCACAGCTATAAATAGAGCCCATTGCTCTGCAGGGTCTTTCATGTGAAACAATGAGAGGAAGTGAAACAGAAAAGCGAGTGAAGAGCCTCAGTCTCGGCAGAGTTGTTCATAGAATCCCAGCCTGGTTTGGGTTGGAAGGGACCTTAAAGCTCATCCAGTTCCAGCCCCTGCCACTAGAGCAGCTTCCATTAGAGCAGCTTGCTCCAAGCCCCTGTGTCCAACCTGGCCTTGAACACTGCCAGCAATGGGGCAGCCACAGCTTCTCT
>JASSUY010008467.1:0-42420 GCA_032466535.1 Forpus xanthops
GGGAGCCCAGCGCGGGCTGCGGCGGCGGCTCGGCGCGGCGCAGCTCCGGCACTTTGCGATGGGCTGGCGGCAGCGGCGGCCGGACAGCAGCGGCGGCCGACGCGGGGCTCGCAGCTAAGGGGCGAGGAGGAGGGACCATGGCAGCATCCAGTAACTCCAGTCTGTCCGGCTCGTCAGTTTCCTCCGGTAAGTTTCTCCGGAGGGCGCCGCTTTTCTTCCCTCCCTCCATTTTAGCAGGGAGCTACCTGTCTGCAGAGCTCCTCGCCGTCCCGCCCGCCCCTGCCCGGGACCGGGAGAAGCCGGGAAGGGAGAGGCGACGTGGATCCCGGGTCGCCTCCCCGCTGGTCCTTTGTGTGGGGCGGGAGCTAGGGAACCCCCTCTCCGCGGGAAGCAGCATCCCTCCCGGCTCGGGAAGGGGCGCGCCCGCGGTTCCGCGGCCGGCACTTTACCGGGAGCACCCGCCTCGGGGGGTGGGTGGCCGAGGGTATTTAGAGACCACCTCGCCCTGCTGACGGTGTCCTCTGCCGCGGTCCCCACGGGGCAGAACCGGCAGCGCATCGCTCCTCCGCGCGGGATCCTGCGCTGGCCACTAGGCTACCCCGCCCGGTCAGGGGCTGCCCGACGTGCCCCTTGGTGGGCACACAGGGGTTCTGATACCGGGATGCCATATTACTGCAGTACTGGGAAAGATGAATTTCGCGGTCCGGGTACATAAATGCTCCAGGTGAAAACCAGGTTTCTGCCTCGGGGGCCGTGCGCGGGTTGAGAAGATTGTGCCATCTCTGGGTTTTGGGATGCTGGGATGGGAGGTAGTGTGGGGCGTCTTACTGCCCCTCCTGCTCCACTGCGGACCTGCATGAAGACAGAAAAGTTACGGTGCATTTCTAGGCAAGGCAGCCTGAAATTGAAAGCAATGATAGAACGGTACCACCGCCTGCTGCTTAGCTCACGAGCAGTTATTTTGATATTTAAATTATGAGAAACTGGCAGAGAGGAATACTATCCTGGCATTTTAGTGGGCTGACGGAGTAAATAGAAGGATGAACAACTTTGGGGTTCAAGGGATTTGTGACTCAGTGTTTTATTTGAGGTGCCAGATTGAGAATTTGTAAGAGTGCTTCTAAAACATAGCAATATGTGCTGTGAAAAGCAGGCAAGCTCCTTTGACTATCAATACAAGTGCAGAAAAATAGAAATACATTTAAAAGGCAATGAGCAACTATGATGTTTTGGGTTTTATTTAAAGATGGTGTATGTGACTTACATAACTTACTCTATTCTGTGTCACTGTTCCAGCGTGCGGCACTTGCAGCCAGATCCAAACAAATAACTGGGTCCTAAAAGTAAATATTTATTCCAATTCTTTTAATAAAAAATACAAATATTGCAAGCCCTGCTTGCTTCAACTAGAACAGACTTGAAAGAAGTAGGCATGAGAAATTCTGCCTTGTGTTCACGTTCACAATACAAAAGTCGCAAGACCAGAATGAAAACAAGGAAGAGACATCCCAGCTCAATATTTTGTTAGTTAAGGTACTCATTAAAGCAATGGGATTTTCATTTTATGGATCATTTGTGTATTTTTACATCTAAGTTATGTGATGAAACCAGGAACAGCTCTAAATCTTAGACAGGATCCTGAGTCTCTCTTCCTTGGTGCTCTACCCATTAAGCTGCAGAAGCATGTTGCTTCTTGCATAGCTTCACTGCTCCATGGATCTCAAAATCTTTCTTGTGTACTGTTCCAGCTTCTGGAGAAGGGATGCTGAGTGCACACCACTGAATCCCCTCTGGCTTTACTGAATCTAGGTTCTAGGGTCTTCCTCCAGAACTGACAGATGTGTCTCCTTTGCAGCCTTGGTTCAAATGCCTGAACTGCAGGGAAGGGTGGGAGCACAGGCACATCCTTGGTATGAGCAGTGGATATTGGCTAATTCCAGATGGCCTCCTGCTCAGCAGGTGAATCCAGCACCTAATTTAACATCTAGCCAAGGAACTGAGCTCTGGGTTTTAGATGTAGTTACTCAAAAGCCAGGGGTTTGGACAGTTAACAGTACCCTGCGTTGTGTGAAGCCTTTAGCTACAGGCTGCAGCAGTTCATGGTTTATCTTTTGTTTTGTATTTTTGCAAGGATGAGCACAGCTGAGCCTTGGCCCATGCTTGGGGCTCTTCGATGCCACAGTAATACAACTAATAAGTATTGTCAAGTGCTTCATAAAATAACTGAGTGCCCTTGGCACTCAGTGGGTTTTGTTTTTGTTCCAGTTCATTCAGTCTGTATTTCTTCTATGCACATCCTAATCAAAAGTTATATTTGCTGCAGCATGATGAAGTTTCCAATGTTAGCAGACACACCATATCTGACTGTGTCCAGATGTATTTTGTCTGTCTGTGGTTTCAGTTCTCAGAAGTTGGCAAGTTTTGCAGCATATCGTTTACATAATCTAACCAAACAGTCTTGCTGTTATATTTAATTTGGTAGAATTTTTATGTATGTTTAATTTACCAATACGATGACTTCTAAATAGTCTAATTATTTCTATTTCACAGAAGAGGGGATGTTATAGTACCACAATACATTTTACTAATGGAAAAGGAAGTGAAGTTTATGGTTGATAGCAGACTACCATGCTGTAGAACTCGTCTCTATCATTGACTTGATGCTTGGCCTTGATCAAGCTGTATGATGTATTGCCAGATCTTTTTCCCATCTTTAAAAGCAATTTAGCATTTGTCCATGCATAGGACAAATTTGGCTTCACTTCCTGTGCATAAGCACAAGTTGGACTGGTTGATGGGCAGATTCTGGCCCATCTGAACACAGTGTAGTGCAGAGCATCTTTAGGTTCCTTCTGTCCCCATCAAGAGTTTGGTTAGCCTCTATTTCCTGTATGGAAAGGCAAGGGTTAACTAGAATCCATTTTACAAGGAGTAAGGTTTGTTGACTGAATGATAGTAATGGAAATTAGAGTTTGAGTGGCAGATAGAGAAATCATCCCTTTACAAAAAATGAATAAAAATTCCTATCTCTTGCCCACCTTTCTTAAAGTACTGTTAGTTCTCCTGCTTTAGACAGTGTCCATCTCTACTCTTCTTTACAGCTGAATACAGATGTGTTGTAGGAACAACATAGTCATGTTAGACCCAGGAGGGGGGTAAGTCAGCTCATGAATGCTGACTGCTGAAGCCTGAGAATGTGTTACTGCAAACAACCATTTGCAATGTAATATTTCTGTTTCAATTCTTGCCAACTCATGTCAATGAGGAAAAAAGATAAACAGTTCAAACATATTTAATGTGAGGAAGCTGAGCAGGAATTTTATGGTGTAGATATTCTGCTTGCCCACTTAAGTTTCTATAAATGTACCAGTGGGATTTATTGTCTTCACTTGAACTTGTATCTGTGCAGGAATTTGATTGTGTTCTGGAGGGGATTGTTTATAAGCACGACCTGCACGGTGGCAAGGAACTGTGGTTAGCTGCAGCTGTTGCACAGCTAACGTGCATGGAGAGCTATGATTTCAGCTATCAACTAATGGTAAAGCAAGTATTCATACTTAGGCATCTGTTGCTCCTTTACCTGTCTCTCCTTCAGCGCTTGTGTCTGTGGTCTGTGTACTCATTTCAACAGCCACTGTGAGGCTGCTAATTATAGGTTCAATAGTATTAGGTACTTGTCAAGGGCTCCATCTAACAGGAGCCTATGAAGGGTTTTTTTTCAGTAAGCTAGCATTCACTGGTAACAAAATCTACAGGAGAGCCATGGGTATTTGTATTGCATTCCTTCATATATAGCTCTCTGCTTTTAGTGATAAAACTTAAGCTGTTCTGACTACCAACGGTCACATTTGAAGGTCACTGGGGGGGAAAGGTATACTGTGCTGAGGGAAGAAAGTGATCATGATAAGCAGTTAAATTAAGCATGCTTCTTTGGACCTTGGGTAAATCTGCACAGCATATGAAGTGCTGAAATTATAATGACTTCCACTGGGAATTCCACTCTACTTTCCTGTAATCTCTTCTATAGCACATGCCCAGGTGATCTATTAGTTGTATTTCTTGCAAGCACCTAAATTTTGTTCTTCTCCCTAGATGACTGAGCCACAAGCAGCATCTTTTCTCTCGTATCCTCTGAAGAGGACTGTGCATCTTTCCGAGTTTTTCTTCATGCTGCTTTCTCCTTATAATAGACATACTCCCGTGCCGCTTCCCATCTTAGTATTGACTCTTATTCTCACTCATTCTGATTTTTCTTTTCTTAAACTTTTTGCTGTTGTAGTTGAAACTTTTCAGCTTTTTCCTGGCAAACAATTCATCTCCCCTGATTCGTCACAAGCTGCCTCCAGTTTCCTCCACTCAGGAGCCAAATACTGATTGTATGCGAGTGGTGAACTTGAGGCTCTGCTTTCTGGAGTGTAAATACAGGCTTGAGTGAAAAGGCTTTTGTGGCTGTCCCTGCTCTGCTTCCCTAAGGAGCTTTTTATTGAGCAGATGATCCTAAGTAAGATCATAAAGCAGGTTTTCCATGGGAAAATGGCTCAGGCCCAGTCAGCATGGGTGCATGAAGGACAGGTCCTGCTTGACCAACCTGATCTCCTTCTACCATAAGGTGACCTGCCTGGTTGATGAAGGAAAGGCTGTGTACATTGCTTATTTGGAGTTAAGTAAGGTATTTGACACTGTTTCCCACTGTGTTCTCCTGGAGAAACTGGCTGTTCATGGCCTGGATAGGTGAATTCTTTGCTGAATTGGAAACTGGCTGGGTGGCTGAACACAAAGAGTGGTGGTAAATGGTATCACATCTACTTGGCAGCTGGTCACTAATGGTGTCCCTCAGGGCTTGGTGTTCAGGCCAGTGTTGTTTAATATCTTCATTGATGATCTGGTTGAAGGGATTGAATGTACCCCCAGTAAATCTGTGGATGATGCCGAGTTGGCTGGGAGTGTTGATCTGCTGAAGGATGGGGAGTCTCTGCAGAAGGATCTGAACAAGCTGGATAGATGGGCTGTGGCCAGTAGTGTGAGGTTCAACAAGGTAAAATGCTGGGTCCTGCATTTGGACCACAATAACTCCGTGGAAAAGTACCTGAGGATGCTGACTGATGACTGCTAAATACAGCCTAGAAGGTTAAGAGCATCCTGGCCTGTATCAACAGCGGTGTATCCTGGAGGGACAGGGCAGTGATTGTCCCCCTGTACTCAGCACTGATGAAGCTGCACCTCAAAACTTGTGTTCAGTTCTGGGCCCCTCACTTCAAGAAAGACATTGAAGTGCCAGAGCAGGTCCAGAGAAGGGCAATGGATATGGTGAAGGGTCTGGAGAACAAGTGTGGTGAGGAACGGCTGAGGGAACTGGGGTTGTTTAATCTGGAGAAGGCTCACTGTATGCTATAACTACCTGAAAGGAAGTTGTAGTGAGATGTGGGTTGATGTCTTCTCCTAAGTAACAAGTGATGGGACAAGAGGCAATGTCTTCAAGCTGCACCAGAGAAGGTTTAGATTGGCTATTATGAAAAATCTTTTCATGAGAGGGTGATCAGGATTTGGAACAGGCTGCCCAGGGAAGTGGTGGAATCACCATCCCTGAAAGTGTTCAAAAACAGTGTGGATGCAGCCCTCAGTGACTTGGTTTAGTGGTGGTCTTGAGAGTCCTGGAGTAATGGTTGGACTTGATCTTAAGCATGTTTTCCAACCTAGTTTATTCTATGATTCTGTGAAAAAAACACAGCATGCTTCCCAGCTGGCCTCTACACAGCAGTATTCCTAGGCATCAGACTTCTCTGCCTGTGTGCAGTTGTGCCATCTAAAGCCACTGTGAAGTGGCCAAAACTTCCGTGCTGTGAGAGTGATAACATAGGACAGTTTGGATGAAGACCCAAGGCAAATGTGTAATGAATGTACCAGTACCCTATATCTTATGTGCTCTGCAAGCTCCAGAGATAAATTTGCAGGTGTTAGACTGAAAGGATAGCTCTGCACTTTTCTGCTTCCCATCTGAGCTGGTGGTTCTGCTTGTGCTGTGTGCAATTCAAGTAATACCTGTTATTAGACCAGATGATAGGTTTGAAATGCATAGGCAATGTCTGCTACAGGCCTGGAGAAGGATTTGCATGTCTTGTCAGGGTATTTTTACTTTCCGGCTGTGTCGCTGCTCTAATAAAAGATACTGCTTCTCCCCACATTCTCCTGCTTTTGTAAACTCAGATACCTGAGTAGCGGTACTTCTATAGCAGTGGAGAAGACTGCTCTAAATTCATTTAAATAAATCACCAGTTATTGATGGTTATTTCTTTTGAATTGAAAATCAAACCCTGTTTTTCTGTCCTGAAGCTCAGGGGAAAAGGCCTGCCTTTAAGTATCATTGAAACAGTTATCCTCATTTAAATAAGAATGGAATTTATGGCTAAAAACCTAATTCCTGTAATAAATGAAAAGGCAACAAAGTGTTGTTTTTTTTTAATTAATTGAACAAAGACATCTTGTTTATGTTGTTTAAAGGCAGCATAATTCTCATCTGTATGTTTTTACGCACACTCTGTATTTCAAGAAGGATGAAAAAATGCTTACTGAGGGAAGGAGAAAAATCTTTGATGGTTCCAGTAACTTAACAAGGTCAAAATAAAATATTAAAGGCTCACGACTCTCTAGGGGTCATGAAGGTGCTATGATGTGAAATAGGCAGATGTATTGTAAAAATGAAAGTTAACACAGGCTGATTTTAATTAAGATGCAAGCAAGTGAAAAGAAATTAAATTACTGTTGTGCACAGATTCAGAGAGATTCTAACTGGAGTAAAAGATTAGTAAATGAAAATAGATGTTTATTCTCAGTGTTATAATTGAAATAGCAGTATGAAAATGGCGCATGAAAGCTCTTTAAATAATGCTGCTATTATGCTGATAAGGTGCTACTTTTGATTTTTTTAAAGAACAGTAAGAGTTTTTTTATTTCTGTTCCTCATGCCAAGCTTCTGTTATTGCTCTAAGTTAAAGCTGAAGTCTTTTGTACTTAGTGGTTATAAAGAACTTGCCATTCTTGTTAAAAATAATAAAAACTCAAAAGGGAAAAAGGCCAAAGTACCACATTCTGATGTAGTGATTGGTTCAACTGTTAGTTACTGAATGTGTAGGTTGTGATTACTGAGAATAAAACAGCCTGGAAACTGGTACAATGCAAGTCTGCTTCACTATTAAGCTTGTACTGGTACTCTGTAAAGCAAGTGTCTTCTTATTCTTGCAGATCAGCTTGTCTCAAAGACATATGTGGAGGATCAGACAAACAGTCTTTCATGCTGTCATGATGATGACCTTTCTGGATTCCAGTTCAGCTGACAAGTTCTTGCCTTCTGTCTGATGGTTCTAAGGGAGGCTTAGATATGCCAAATGCTGGGCATTTGTAGGCAGAAATAATTTAGTATAATACACAGTCCTTTTGTATGCCTACACTCATAATGTTTTACATATTTCAAGTGATAATAATTTGGCTATTGTGGCACGTAGGTAAGTCTTAAACCTGGTGTTTTAGGCAAAGAATGTTGTGTTGGGTGGTTTTTTAAGTTGCTTTGTTTATGTGCATACCTTTGCTAAAGAGCAACAGTGGGTGGCTTCGCCTTGCGTTGAGTGTTGGCAGAAGGTGTTCCCATGCTGGGGAGCCAGTCTGTTGTCACTTGCTCTTCTTTTGTACAAAAAAAAAGAGACACTTAGGAGACTAAATATTTGGAGAACTGCGTGTTAAGGAATGGCACATTAATATTGCATGAAAAAGCTTTTGTTATAGAGAAATGCAGCAGGATTTATACAAAAAGCTGTAAATCCTTAGTTCTGTATATATCACATTCTTTACAGGTGTAGTCACAGTTTGTCTAAGAGTTATATACAGTAGCTAGTGTAAATGTGTAGTTTTAACTGCGATGAATAATGACCCATTCTTGCTGTCTCTTTCTGACCTTTGATTATGAGAATGTAAATTTGAATTTTACATTTGGAGGTGGTTATTACCAACTATGAATCATGAGCAATTCAGCAATAATAGTTTCACCACCCTGTTTTACTCAGCAATAATCCAAATCCCAGGGCTGGAGGGTGAATGTATCCCGGTAGAAGGAAACTGATGTTGCAATTGTGTCCTTGTAACATAAACGTGCTTTAAAGTTTGTTGAGGAATAGGTTGAAACTTGACAACAGAGGCTGATGTGTTTGGTAAGGTAAAAAGAGATTAAAGGGTTTTTTAAAATTCAGAAGAATGTACAAGTGCTGCATACCTTGCTTCTGGTGTTATTGATCAATAATATTGATCAAGGTCATCACAAAAGAATTAGTTCAGTAAATAAGACATCTGTTCTGAGAAAATCTTCATCAGGCAGTCCGATTCCCATGAGACAAGGTGTCTCCAGTGTGGTATTATTACTGACAGAGTAGAAAGTACTAGGTGGGCCCTTACTTATCATCAGTAAATCCTGTGTCGCCTGCTGTGACCTGTGTGCCATGTCACATTTCTCAACTTCTTCTCACAAGCTTGTCATGTAGCTGTTCCTCTCCTTTCTCCTCACCTTTGTGTTGGCAGTTGCCCTGGTTTCAGCTCTAACAGTTTAGCTGGTGCAGTGCTGTGTTTTGGCTTTAGTCTGAGAACAATGCTGGTAACACACCAATATTTTAGTTGTTGCTCAGTAATGCATACCCTGATCAAGTACTTTTTAGTCCCTCGTACTCTGCCAGTGAGGAGGAGCACAAGAAGCCAGGAGAAAGTAGAGAGAGGACACCTAGCCAAACTAGCCAAAGTGGCATCTCATGCCACAGCATGTCATGCCCAGTATATAAACTGAGGGGAGTTACCTAGAAGGGATGGATCACTGCTTGGGTCAGGCTGGGTATCAGTTGACAGGTAGTGCGCAATTGCATTGTGCATCGCTTGTGTTTATTGTGGTTTTTTTTCTTTTCCCCTTTTAGTTTTTTATTATCTCCCCTTGTTATTTCCCTTATCATTATTATTATCAGTAGTAGTTTTACATTATACTTGAGTTGTTGGGATTGTTCTTATCTCAACCCATGGGGTTTACATTCTTTCAATTCTCCCCACATCCTGTCCGGAGCAGAGGGAAAGGAGAAGTGGGTGTGAGCAAATGGCCTCGTGGTTCTGAGTTACCAGCTGGGCTTAAACCATGACAGCTGTTTTAAACATTGCTTGTAACTTTTTGAAAACCCAGCATGTTATGAATTGCATTTGTGGTGTTACGCTTTTTATTTCATCAAAGAAGAAAATTGAATGTTAGAAGAGATGGGGACCTCAGTTTGTAAATGAGGTTCAGTTGTTGGGCAGATGTTTAATTGCTAAAAATTTGTCTTATCTTGACAGATCAGTTGTTTAAATGTTTGGTTTCATGTTATGGCAAGGAAGAAAAATGGCAAGTACGCATCATGTACAGGCATACTGGGCATAACCACTGCAAAGGCAGGCAGAAGTTCCTGGGAGAAGGTGGTTCTTCTGCTCCGGCAACATGTAGTGTGCCAGAGGGCCTGTTCTGTGTTCACAAGCAGAAAAAGTCCAACAGTTTTTTCAGCATTAAGTTTGCCATGACATGGAGTATCTGTTGTAATATTTTTCTACTTCATGAAGCTCCACTGATTATGCCTTAATTCCTCAATAAATTACATCAAAGTGCCCAAAGGAAAGAGAGGATGAGAGTATCATGAGAGACCCAGACAGATCCCTCATTTCCAGCTTTTCCAGGGCATCTGTGTGTTTTCTGTTAAAGGCAGTAGTATTTTTTTGTGTGGCTGAGCTCTGCCTTTGTGTGCATGTAACACTGTACTATTTCTGCATATTATACAGTGCTGTGGTCCCACAGGCAGTGCCAGCCCATTTTAAAGCAGTTCTGTTGTGTATGACTATGTATAGCTTAATAGTGAACCCTACCCTATCCTGGCCAGGAGTTCAGGGTTAGTTACTTCCTAGGACATAGACATACAGAAATTGTGGATCTTGTTGGCATGGAAAATTAGGGATGCTAGTGGCTGATGCAGGCTGTTAGCACATTTAGATAACTTTACAGGAGGAATATCCATCCACCGCTGTTAAAACAATGATTTCACCTCTATCTGAAGTCCCTGAGCCATATGTAGGCTGGGAAGCTGGTGAAATATATATGCTATATGCTTGCTGTATCCTTTTACACTTTAGGTATCCACTGATAGTCACTGTATGAGATAATCTACCGATTTGATCTTTGCTGTACTTACTGATACAGCTGGCAGAGTTACTGCTGAGGCAGCATACTATGACTTACAGGTCCTGCTTTCTATAGCCAAGAGCTCCTAAAAGAGAGGAAAAATTTGGGGCTTGTTTGAAATATGGATGTTGACATTTTGTGTTGCAGGTTAAAAACAAAAACAAAACCCACGCCTATGTTTCAAGGAGACCTGGTAGAAAATCTTACTAATAGCGTGCTGCATAGAACAGTGCATATATTTGTCTCAAATCCTCATTCTTCCTTGGATTGAAAAGCTTCTCTTTTGCTTTATGGACACCTGACCCAGATTGATTTGTTATCTGGCTACAGCTGGATCTCAGTTCATTTTTTTTATTCCAGTATTAAGGCTAGCCATTAATGAACTTTTAAGAGCTAGATCACAGTTTTTCTTATAAAGTTCCTCAACGTTCCGAGATTTGAGGCTTTACAAAAAGCTGAATGTTGCCATCAAACTTGTGTAATGCACAGAAGTGTCATAAACCTGATTTAATTATTTGCAAAAGATTTTGTTTTTTTTTAAATGCAGCACCCTTTTTGAGTGCAAGATATCAAGGTCTGACCCTTCAAGCTGCTTGATACTTTCTGTTCCCACTGCATGGAGGTAGCAAATCAGCAGCTTGCAGGACTGAGCAGTTACTTGTCTGAGTGTTTTTATGCAGTTTCCATTAAAGCAACATCTGCTGTTAGGATGGGGCAAATTAGGATAGGCTACATAATAAACATTTCCTCCTCCAAGTACTGGTATATGAAGTATTTAATATTCAGTGTATTTACATCATTCATATATATATATGAGAATATATACATAAAAAAATTCAAATCATTGGTGATAAATTTCCAAGGATTATGTACAAGTCTTAAATTATACCTAATTTGTATAAATGCCTGCTTCTGGAGAGAGCGTACTTTTCATAACTCCTAATCTCCTGCCAGGCAAAGCACAATGATGGACAGCTTTTAGCATCATGCTGTGATAGCTCTGTATTTGTTTTATTTGAAATCTGAATTATGTAGTTAGATGGCTTTATGTTGATGAACTTATTTACTGAAGGAATATTGAACCCTTTGATGTCTTAACAAAAACAGAAAGACAAATTTTAGTTCTAGGCTTCCTCCTGCTCATTTGTGTCTAACATATTGGTGTATGTTGGAAATTTTGCTTAAGTTTAGAGAATAATGGTAAATAATGACTTAATAGAACTGACTGTCATGGATGAAACTTAAGTGCTCCTGAGTGAATGCTTGAGGCTAGAAGACAATGTAGGCTATGGAAATAGTGATTGACAGGCGTGCTTTTTCTCCTCTTCCATTATGACACTAAAACCAGCATTAAATAGGTAAATCATCAAGAAATAAAACAAATGAAGTGGAGGATGGAGGTAAGTAAATGTCAGATTGGTAAGAATTTACAAAATTATGTAGACAAGAAAAAGAGATGTTTTTATTCAGGTTATATAATGGGAAGAATACAGGATCCTGAACTCTATTTACAGACTTATTTAATAGAGAGAGAATTTGATAGGGTTTTTAATGCTGAACCTCTGGTCATTTTGGTAGCAGATGTATAGGTCTAAGCATGTGCGAGAGAAAAACCTAAGGTCTGATGCAAAATGTTGAATGCTGGGCTCATCTGGTGTTTCTGAGTGGACAAGCTGGAGAGCTCTAAGGCATACCTGAAAGCATCAGTCACTGTCCATGAAAAATTAGGTAATAGCTGTATTTGATCCTACTGAACCAACAGTTGGCTGTCAAAGTGAAGAAGTATCCTTATCCTGCAGTAGCATTTTAGGGACACACATGATACAGTATGATTTGTAGGATAGGTGGTTTCGGGGTTTTATGGAACTCTGAGAGCTGCGTTTTTATCGACAGAGTGCCCGGAGTGAGCACTGTGGTGCCTTTCCATATTACTCAACTCCAGTCTGAGTGATTCCTCCTGCAGTTTGGAAGAGTATCATGAATGTAACACAAAAAGGTTCTCTGGGCATGCTGTTGGGTAGCATTGCTGGGTAGTGTGCTATTGTGTATTGGTAAACAGGTGTTTTATTTCCTTTCAGAAATGATGGATTAGTTCATTCAATAAGCTTCAAGAAAGAAAACTCAAGAAATTTCCTCTGAAATCCATTAAATTGCCTTATACCATTGATTTTAAAAATAAACCTGGAAAAATTAAGTGCAAATACAAAGAGTTAAGTTTATCATTTTTAATGATTAATGTAACAGTAAATCTGAAGTACTGGCAGCTTAAGAAATCAACATATACTTTGTGGTTTACTCTTGAAATACAAAATTTGGCAGATGTTCTAATGTTATATGTGGGATTTTTTGCTCATAAAAATTAAAAAAAAAAAAAAAACCAAAAAACAAAACCAGAGTCTAAGGAGCTATAATGGAAAAAAAAAAATGTTCAGAGGTGGTAATAATATGAAATAGTTGTTCTGGAACAGCTATCCCAGAACACTATTCAGTGAAGTTATAGTAATACATATCACTGACTCGAAAGGTGTAGAAACATAGCATTAATTGTACTCATTTGTCAAGTGATGCTAAGCTCCTCTCTTCTTTTTTCCTTTCTTCTTGATGTATTCTTGAAAGCTCATTTTCCCTTTTTTTCCAGAAACATAATGCATTCTTGACATCAGAAACTGTTGTGTCTCAATCCTTCATGTCCCACATTGGGTGCCAGAAAGGACTGTCATGGTTTAACCCCAGCCAGTAGCTAAGTACCAATCAGCTGCTTACTCACTTTGTATACCTTCGCCAGGTGGGATGGGGAGAGGATCAGAAGAAGATAAAAACCAAGGATTGAGACAGGTACAGTTTAATAATTCAAATGAAGTAAAATATAATAATAATAGAAATTATAACAATAGCAATAATAATAATAGGAAGGAAGACAGAAGGAGGAATAAAATTCAGGAAACACAAGTGATGCACAATACAATTGCTCGCTGCGCACTGACTGATACACAGCCTGACCCAAGCAGCGATTGATCTCTTCTGAGTGACTCCCTGCAGTTTGTACACTAATCATGATGTGCTGTGGTATGGAATATCCCTTTGACTAGTTTGGATCAAGTGTTCTGTCTCTGCTTCCTCCCAGCTTCTTGTGCCCCTCCTTACTGGCAGAGCATGAGTCTGAAAAAGTCCTTGATTTAGAGTAAGCACTACTGAGCAACACTACCTCACAACAGCTACTTCACAACTGATGTGTTATCAACATTATTCTTACACTAAATCCAGAACACAGCACTGTGCCAGCTACTAGGAAGAAAATTAACTATATCCCAGCTGAAAACAGGACAAAAACTTAAACCTGAACCCATCATTTTCAAGTTTTTTTCCTTCTTGTATTTAGTTTGTGCTGTTTAGGAGGAGCTGATCCCATGATGGTTAAACTGTGAAAGGGTAAACCAGCATGAAGACAAAGATGATTCATTTCTAAACTTTGCTAAACAGAACAGGTTGTTATTAGTTAGAAGCATTCATGTAAGAGGTGCAGTCAGGTCTGGAGGTCTACTTTGCTGAATGTTGTTTAACAGGATATTATAATTACTGTTCATTTCTGCTGACATACATTTATAAAAAGGTTGCATGGAAAGGCCACAGGGAGATTGGTAACTGTATTAATATAGAATAATTGGCAGCTTGGGCCCAAAAAATCTCATAACTTGAAGAATGCTAGAGCATGAGTGAGTGTAAAATACCGTCAAAAGAATGAAAAATTGGTTCACTGCTATTAATTACATGTATCGAAGTGTGTATTTTAAAGAAAATAACAGGAATGGGAATGTTTAGGAAAACAGAAGGAATTTGCCCCTTACTCCCTAAGAACTGTTTCTCCTTTAATTCTGTTAACTTAGAAAGAAGAGGCACATTGTCTTCAAAGAATTGCTGCAGAGGGCTTTGGCTCATGAAAGCCTTTTCTGTCTTGTATTTGTTTGAGACCTTTTGATCTCTTTTGGTTTGATGAGTATGTCATCACTTGGTATTGCAGTCACTTCCTCTTGTGCAGATATGACACTAATAAATATATTCACTGAAAAGTGCAATTTAAAATTTATATTATTCACAGTTATTGGCAAGTACTGCAGCCTAAATGGTGCAAATGAGGAGGAGTTTGATTCAGGTGGATTTTTTTTTTTAAACTAATTGATCTGTCTTATCAATGTGCATAATAAGCTTATCAAAACAGACTTTTCAAAAATTAAGGAAGAAAAACCTCAATATAGAATGATTGTGAGTGTAATTAAGGAATGTAATTTACTTTCACTTTACAGGAAAAAGCTTTTAGCTTCCCCCCTTAAGCAGCTTTAGAAAACTGACTCCAAGCAGTAGTGTATTGATTGAAAGCATCCAGAGTGCCTAGAAAACATGAGTGTACACAATTTCATCTGAAAGGCATGTGTTTTATAGAAGGAAACTCCATCACTCTCTAGGGTTTGAAAGAAGTATGTTAACTTCAAAAGTACAGGATATGCTATAATATATAATAATGAGCTTAATAATAGTATGATTTTAAAAAATAGTTCTCTAAATACTTAACTAGTCTTCACAGCATCTGTTTAATAAATGGGAAGAAATTAAGCAGAAAAATGGAACAACTCAGCTTCTACCAGGGACTGAAATTAAAATCGACATGGAGTAAAGGGAAAAGATTTTTCAGGAAGCATTCTCGATTCATTGGGGAATGAATTGAGGTGCCCCCTGGACTTCATTGGGAGCTTTGACCCATATAAGAGACATACTTAGGATTTTATTTTTCCCCTCCTTAGTATTGTTTACCTTATTTTTGTTTTATATCATAGTATGTCACAAAGTTGTCTTACACGTTTTTGGTTACGTTTGTAAAATCAGTTTAGGACATGCTTTGTTTCAGTAATATTTAGATAGATTTCTGTTGGGATTTTTCCTCCATTCTCATATATATACTCTCTTCCTCCAAATGTAAAGCTTTGCTGCTCTTAGGTTTGTGATTAGGTAGATTTACGATTAAACCATTTAAGTAACAGCAAGTAATGTCAATGATATGAACAGTCTTACCCTGGATTTATGTTCTGACAGTTTCTTAGCCTTACACTGACTTTCCCCATCCTCGATGATCAGACTGTTCCCTAGTAAACATTTCAGAACAGATTTATTCACTGCTATGTACTTGAAGAAATTGGTGCTGTTCATTTCTGGGATTTCAAATGAGCACCATTTGGAAGAGCAGCTGCTGAGGTAACAATTTGGACGTGTCCCCTGCCACCCTTGAAAGGAGAAGCATCGTGGGCGCACAAAACCTTTCCAAAGTATCAGCAACATGCAAGTCTGAAAGCATTTGCATATTTTATTTTAACAGATTTTTTCCCACCATGAATATGTTTTTGTTGCTTGCAGATACTGAGTCTGACTCTGTGATGTCAAGCAGGAATGACTGGAGGATTTTTTTGTCTATCTGAGCCTCTTGTAAGTGCATGAGCAAGGGCATTTTCTTTCTGATTACCTGCCAGATTGTGACAAACTTAAATGTGATCTTATGGGTTAGACTCGGTAGTCAGCTCAGTTTACTGTAGCCTGTGATTTATTGGAGCCTGCAGTCCATGTAATGGGAGATGCCAGCTCTCATTTGAGGGAGCTTTACGAAGGAATGAGAAACTCACCTTCAGGCCTGGACCAGCTTTCTGAAATACTGAGAGAGTTGTATAGTGAGGCTATTACTTGAAGCCAAACCAGATTTTAGGCTAGTCTGTCTTCATCTCACTTCCACTGCTCCTCCAAAACAGTCAAAACTCCACCTTTCTGCCTAGTAAACATGCCAGTCTTTATACTCTCTAATCTTAAGGAACCAAACCTTGGGGAAATTTAACCAGGTCCCACCATCAGAGAATCTGGCTTTAAGTTGTCTGAGAAATTAAATTCTAGAGCTGGGTTGACCTATCAGAGTAATGTAAAGTTCCCATTAGTGCAAATAGGAGTCAAAACAAATGAGCTACTAAATGTCCAGATCTACAGTATTTACTGTTGGGCTTACATTGTCAGGGATAATTTTTCTTTGGACAGGCCTAGTAAGAGGAAAATAAAAATCAACCTTACAGTGATACAAGTAGGAGGAGGCTACCTCTTGCCTTTAGCATCACTTTCTTATAACATCTTGCTCATGCTGGTCCTTGCTTTCCCTGCCTTTGGAAATAGCAGAATAAATGTAGCCAAAAGTGAGCTGAAAGAGAATGAAGGGGGACAAAGAATATTTCTTTAAGGAGACTGTGGCCATTGCATTTTCCCTGATCTTGGTCACTTTGCAAGATACTTGCCTGTGCTGGGCAGCTGGCTAAAGCATGCTCCTAGAACAGTGGCCTGAGCATGTCTGTGTAGGAAGAGCTGTACCGAGTTGGTCACAAACTTATCTATAGCCCGTCTTCCTCCCACCTGCGACCAACATCAAGTCTCCTGCTGAAGAGAGAGTGTAAGAATAGGACAAATGTGTGGACAAATGCAGTATATTCTGTTGGCATCCAGAAATCCGTGGCTTGGGAACTTCCTGAAATGAAGAGCTGGACTCTGAGTTTAACAGATTAATCTATTTAATTTCATGTATTTGGTTATTTGTTCTGTGGTTCCTGTGTAAACTCGAAGATCCTGTTTCAAAGAGCTCCAGAGTTTGAATGTGTTAGGCAAAAAAAATACCATTTTTCACTTGCTTTTTAGTTTAATTTCATACAACCTACCTCTGTTGTTGGAAGAAATGGAGAATATTATTTTTTTATACATGTGTGAAATCTTAAGTGGCATCGAGCCCTTCACTACAGTGTCACAGTCAACTCTTTTCCAACCTGAAGAGTTGTAGGGATGCAGTTGCTTGACCCATGTTTGTGTGGGATAGCCAACATATCTTTGGTCATCCACATTATCCTCTATTGCTCTTTTCCAGTCCTTGTGTACTCTTATAAAAACAGACCAGAAATAAAAGCAGTCATGAAGGGATCGGTGCATCTTATATTTATTGCATTGGAATTAGGGTATTCTCATTTTGTTCTCTGTTCTTTAATTCTGCTTTTCTTCGTGGTATTTTCAAGCTTTTATGAAAGCTGTGTTCTCCTGCCTAATACTACATTTCATGTGTTTGCTAATACTGTTCTTTTTAATAGTTTCTACCAATTTGCCCAGTGCAGATGTCGGGCTATCTGAAATTTTTTGGCTTTCCCTTGGGGCCCTTTATAAAGCTGGCACGATGTTAGCTGTTTTGCCATCCTCTGATACCAAGGCTGCTTTAAAAGAGTCAGTCATGCTGCCGTTTCATCTATGAGCTCCTTAAGAACACTTTTATAGGTATCATCTGATCTGTACAAATTGTCGTTGTTCTGATGTTCATCCTGCGGCTTTGTCCACTGAAACCTCTGTTTGAAATGGATGATCCAAGCAGTCCCTCATAAAGAAATGTACTGATGTGGCAGCTTCTCCAGCCTCTAGGTTCTTTGTATGCAGAGTTCAAAATACTGGATTATTTTCTGCTGTAAGTGCTGCTTTTATCCCTTGATCATCTACAAGCCAGATTGGCAGGCTTTGCATCTGTACATGAAAAAGGGGTTGTTAATTCTTATGTCTTCTGCTAGTCATTTCTTGGGCTGTCTTTTGGCTTGCCTTATTGTGGTTTGAGCTTGCTTTCGTTTCGATTTTAGTTATTTATTTACTTAACCTGCAGTAGCTCATGAGACTTTCTACTTCCTTCATTTAGACATGACTCCAGCTTTCAGAAGGATGTTGCCTTGCTTCTGATAACCTCTTGCACCCTGCTGTTCAGCTGTGCTTCCTCTTCCACTTTCTTAAATCCTTTTTTGCTATGTGGCATGTATTTGCTCTCAGCCCCAGCGTGGTATCTCTATTTACCATACTGCCTGGGAAGGTTTAACTCTCTTAGCTTCCCCATTTAACTAGCTTCCTTTTAGCAAGATTTAATGTATCCTCCAGGGTGACTTAAAAATCAGATTTTGAAGGTTTTATCAGTCCTGTCAAAATTTCCTAGTATGTGTATCAACACTACCTACAGTTACAAACCCATTAAAAATGTCCAAACTGTAAAACTATGTGTGAATGTGTAAGCACGTGTGTCTGTTCATCACAGATAGGGAGCAGATAATCATTCTTGACAGGAAGAATAATTCTAAGTGTAGAACCTAAGCAGTCAAAGCTGGGTTTTGTTTGTTTTTATCGAGCTCCAAGCTAGCAGAAACTGTCCCTTCAGCTGCAATGCCACCATCTCCAGTCCCTGTAACTGCCTGGGAGCCAGCCAAGCTGCCTTTGCACCCAAGGAGTCTGGAAAGTGAGGTCTCAAGGGTTTGAGCTACTGTGGTTTAGAGTTTGGATCTATAAGTTTTAGTAAGACAACTTACACAATTAGACACATTTTTTTTAAGAGCCAAAGTAGGCCAACTTTATTCCTGGAAGAAGCTGGAACACTCTCCTAAAATTGCCTGTCTCACAAGTTGACTGTGATAGATCCAGCTGAGGAGTCAGTAAGTGTTAATGAAAGGCCTTAATAGGTGTGGACTGATGTGGTCTAAACAAGCTTAGTAAAGTCCTGTCACACAGCTGTGGTATTGTTTTTAATGAAAAAGCTTTTTAGTCAGAAAATGTAAGGGTAATTGGATTGCATCATAGGACATCACTGACACTGCTGCTCAAAGAGTATTAAAATTGAGTGGGATTGGTGATTTTTAGATATTGTAATAAAAGAAGGTAAAAGAATTTTAGAGAGGATGAAACAGTGAGCAGGCATTCTTCCGTTAAACCATAATGATGCAATTGGTTTGAATTTAATAGATTCAATTTACATATACAGGTACACAAAAGGTGTCATATTACCCAGCCATTAATCTTGATCTGACCTGTTCCAGGCAAGAAGAATTGTGCTCTGAGAACTTTTTTCTTTAAACTTCAAACATCAGCTCTTTTTATGATAATACAATATTTTTTGGTGCTGCCTTTCTGAACCTTCTTGTATGTGTTTGAAATTTACACCATTGAGCTTTATCTGAAAGCGAATTTATTTTTAGACCTTGCAAAGGAGCTGCATGAGTAAGATGCAAAGACTGAACAGCCTGGAAATACCCCTGTCTAAGGAGCACCTCTTCTTGGCTGGCTACACTTGATTTCAGCTTGCCCATGACTTGAACAGGTACAGGGTGTGTGCCAAAGTCCTGGCTTGGTTTCAGGTTGTTTATAGTTTATTAATATTTTTAATATGAGTTTTAAGGTGAGTGGCTCTATGTTAATTGGGTAAGGAAAAGCTTACACTGAAATCTGTTCCTGTTGATGGCTAGGGAGGTCTGTTCCCAGAAGCAGCAGAGGCGCCACCCCAAAGGCTTTGGTCTGACTGGGATTATGTGTTCTCACCTCTCCCTTTCCTGAGGCATATCCTTGGGGAGTATGTTCCTCCTGAGTGCACCTGCCCTGCTTTGTGTGGTTTTCCTCTGCTTTAGCAAGCCCTGCACCCTCGCCCACCATTTCCATTGTGCTCACCGTAATCCCCAGAGCTAGAGAAGATGTGCAGGAAAACAGAGAGAGGGTTTAATGAGCTTGATTTAGAGCAGAGTGAAGGGTGAAGAACCAGGAGGCAGCTTGAACAGACTGAATGGCTTGCTGCTGCTGGAGGGAGGGGTGTCCCACCCTGCTGCCTGCTCCCGGTCCCTGCTTGTGCTGCCGCCGCGCGTGGCTCTGGCACTCATCTCATCCTTCTGTGAGGTGGCAGCTGGTGCCGTTTGAGAGACAGGTCTGAAAGAAAAGCAGAAATCTCGTTCTGGCATTTGCTTAGCAAGGTTCTGTTCTCCTTATCCGAGTCGGTATCACCCCAAATCTGAATTTTTCTGTCCCTTAAAGTACATGGCACGTGGACCACTTCTTACAGCTTTGCTGTTCAGAGGTGTTCCAAAGTGCCTATGCCTTTCTCTTCAGATCCTCCTTTTGCCACCCTTCAGTCATAACTATAAAATCTTTTGGTGCCTGTCTCATTCCTTTCATGTAGGAAGTAGCATTCATTGTGTTAATTTACATGGATTTTGCTAGTACATGGATTTTGCTGTATCTGAGCCATTCTTACCGTAAGATAAAGCATCTTTGGATATTTTTATTTTAGCACAGCTGACCATACTGGGAGCTTTCTGAGAAAAAAAGGACAATAACCGTGTACTGCAAACAAAACAAAAATGGTGCTAAGGAGAGTTTATCACCAAATTGTGAGAAGCCATAAAATTCCAAAGTTGAGAGCCTGGGTGCACATTTTCATGGGCTGCTGTCGACATCAATATTAAAATGTAATTGTCAAGCATATGATGAAATGATGCTTTGAAAAGAAAATATAATTGCAGTTTGTGCTTACAATGTTGGAGCGTCTCTGAAACACTGTGTTCAATTAGGTGTGTGAGCTGGAAATCAACTGTTTAGATGAAATGTGCTTATTGAACAGAGGTAGCAATACCCTATGCCTAAGGATTACAAGAAAAAGGGAAGGAGGAGAAGTGTACTCATACATTAATATTTTAGAGTCCTGGTTTGCTGTTTACATGCAAATACTTGATTTGTTTCTTCCAAGGATGCAGTCTTTTTTCGATCATTTCTTTCCCGTTCTTTGAAACTGTGGACTGGAAAGAGCACTGTTCTGTGACCTATTGTATTAACTTGGGCTACTGCCAAGAAAACTTTTCTGCCTGGAGAAATAGTGCCAATTTTCAGGTTCAATATTTCATCCTACCTGGGTTATAAAAAGATAGTGAATTTCTGTGCAGCTGACGGCTTGTCTTTCCTATTCAATAAAGCAGTTACTAGCAACTGGTTAATTATTAATCCTTGGATTCAAAGTTTTCTGATCGGTTTGCTTTCTTTTTTTTACCTAAACTTCCTCTTGAGCAGCTGCAGATAAATAACATCTACAAGGAGATATGTTTTACCATGAGAATTTTCAAACTGCAGCTTTCAAATGCTGCATGAACAACTCTATTAATGTACGAAATATTGTACAGCTGAAACTAAAGTAACTTTAAAACCAGGTTATTTTAGGAAACAAATCTGTGTAACTTAAACTTTTAATCTGTCAGTAACTCGGTAAGTTTAAATTTTCAGATGCATGATCTTAAGTGCCATGATAAAAAATAAGGAATCTAAAATTTTTATTTACATGAAACACTTTGGTCCCATTGAACCTTGAGAAACAGCTCGTTATACATTAAATAGCTGTGTAGGGAATTTCAGAGATGACACAGATGTTAATTTAAACTTTTTGGGAAAACACTTTGAAAAACATAAAACTTCTAAATCTTTTCAACAGGGAGTAAGTGCCCATTATACTTAAATATCTGGAACGTTTTTGATGGAACAGTACAAAAGCTTTGGAGAGCAGTAAAAGTGGAATTGGCTCCATGGTTCAGAATATTAGATCTCTGCAAATGCTCAATAACAGATAATGAGCATAAGTGAGAAATCCAACCAGGAGTGTAAAGAGAGGCTCATTTTTGCAATGAGCTCCATATGGATAGACATTTCTGCCTTTGCAGAGCATCACTTTTGTCAGCAGGTCCCCGCATAGCACATGGATCAACTGTGTAGAGCTGATTGCATCATCAAAATGGAGTGACAGCATGTCTCAACCAGTCGGCTGAATGTTGTGTGGTATTCTTGGATCATGAGGATAAAGCTTGTGATTACTTTGTTTTCCATAAGCTGTTTCAGTAGTATGTTTCATCCAGCTATTCTTACAGTCTTTATTTACTGTCTGGGATAACACAGGCATACGCTTTGATTGGATCGAAACCACATACTTCTAATAGGAATTTGTGGGAATATTTCAGGTGGACAACTTGAAGTATGGGGACTAAAATAACAAATTCTGTGAGTAGAAGGTATTCTGAACCCTATTTATCCTGAACCATCTAAACCATGCAAATTAATCACTGCCGTGACACCAGGTCCCAGTTACATTCTATGGACACCACAGCTGTAATGCGCCAGGCGCTGTCCCTGTCTGCCTTCCCCTCACATATGTGCTCATATTCTTCCCTTTATCCAATGATCAGCAGCCTTCCCTGGTTTCTTCCACCTCCTCACAAAACTGTAAGCCTCTTCTTTCAGTACCCTCTATATTTTTGGGCTTGGTTGGCCCAAATCCTGTCCTTTGTCAGTTTCTAGTTATATGTGCTCTTACTCACTGATCAGGAACTGTGTGTTTACCCATCAGGTAAGCAGAAGGGGCATCTGTCCACCTGCAGTGTTATGTCCCTGGTGAGGTTCTTCCCTCTAACACAGTCAAATTGAAGCTTTCGAGTTCTCTTGAGTCTTTCACTGATTCTTTGCCTAGGTGTGTAATTTCATTAAACCTAGAGGAACTTTATGTCTTTAAGGTCTTTCACTCCTCTAAATTGAGTGGCAATTGAGTGACAAGTTACGGTAAGTCTCACTTGCCTCTGAGTAAAGCAGGGATTGTCATTTTGTAACTGATACCAAGTCGAAACTCAACTTCCTAGAGATGTGAAAGCTGGTTTATTATGTCTGTATGAGTGCCTGGATGTGATCCGTTTAACTCTGATTAGTTACATCCATTGAAAAAAGGAGGGATAAAATGTATTCATTAGAATTTGAAGGATGTCTGGCCAGGTTGGACAGGGTCTTGGGTGTCGTGGTCTAGTGTGAGGCATCCCTGCCCATGGCACTAGATGATCTTAAGGTCCTTTCCAACCCTAACTGCTCTATGGTTCTGTGAATTAATATCAGTGTTAAACTCAGTGAATAAAACACTGAGAAACTTTATATTCCTGTGACTTTAAGTCATAATTTTTCCAGTTCATCTTGAGACTTACCCTAGCAATAATAATCTCTATTTTAGATAGATCAAAATTAAAGTATTTATAATTTAAAGTATCTTTAAATTATATCGATTTACCAAAGTGGTTGTTAAAGCCAACCATTCTTTCCCAAGAGAGTGCCAGTTTTGGGGCCAGGTCAGACACTACCAGCTGGTTTGATTGATGGTGCTGATACCTTGTGTTCATGGAAGGCATTTAATCAGTCAGGAAATTAAAGCACTTCGCTGCCTCAAATGCACTAGAAGGAGGATGTGGGTTAACTGCTGCCAAAGCCTGACACCACACAGCAAGGTCGAGTTGACAGAGGGAGTTAGGAAGCATCTACTGCTGCAAACGAGTTTGTAGCTGAGCAGGCTGCAAGCACCCCAGGGTGAACTCAGTACCAATACTGAAGTCACTACCACCATTGGTGTAAAATGAGTCATGACATGAACCATCCAGTGTGCTGGGTTATGGCTTTCTCTTAAAACTGCCACAGACAACACGTGGACTTTGCACACTGTGCTGCAAGATCAGGTCAGTGCAAATCCAGAGGGTGATGTTCCTGTCACCCTTAAACTGAGGGCCTTGAGCACAGACTTGGCACTTCTTATTACAGATGTTTTGTGAGCAGCTGTGATTATCATCAAAGTCTATCACATGGTAGCTATGTTTTAAGACTTGAGAGTGCACTGACTTAAACAGTGGAGGTAGAATCTGCCACATTTTTCTGTCTAGACATGCTTTTAGTTTCAGTGTCTTGAAATAACAGAACATAGATTAGTAAAAATTGTAACACAGCAGCTAGTGTCTTGATATCATGGTGGGAAGGAACTGTATAACCATTTGATCATGACAGGGACACAAGAAACCAGAACCTCGTACCTGATGCTAATGCGTGGACTGATGCTTCTTCACCCACAGCAAAGCTGTGGTTTTAAGATACATTTGAATGATTAATATGGGCAATGAAGCTCTCAGTTACTGTTTTGAATGCATTTCTGAACGCAAATGCACTCAAAGCATGAAGAGTGTTTTATAAAATATTAGACTTTGACCATTATAAGATTTAATAATAATAACAATAATAATAAATAAAAATAAACAATAAAAATGCCATTCAGTCTCCAAGCTAAAAAAGGTACAGAGATATGATGGTTGCATTTTACAATGTAATTTGTTTGCATCCCAGTGCAGTGGTTGTTGCAAGGATGAGGTAAGTTTCATACACTAGTTTTTCCTCTTGCAGATGTCAAGAGGACCATACCTGACAAACACAGGTTCAAACTGGTAATAAGAATTACAGTCTGTCTCAAGAGAGAATTTCTGTCCAGAAACAGGATTTCTGCAAAACAGGGTGAGCCACATTTAAAACTTCTGCACTGGAGATGTTAGGATTGAGATGGGATCAGTCCCTTCAAGCACTGCAAGCTGGGAGGAAAAGTGTCAATCTCTCTTCCCAGGTAACAAGTGATAGAACGGGAGAAAATGGCCTCAAGTTGTGCCAGGGGCACTTTACACTGGCTATTAGGAAAAATTTCTTCACCTAAAGGGTTGTCAAGCATTGGAGCAAGCTGCCCAGGGAAGTGGTGGAATCACCATCCCTGGAGGTATTTAAAATATGTGTAGATGTGGTGCTTAGGGACATGGTTTAGCAGTGGAATTGGCAGTACTTGGTTAATGGTTGGACTTGATGATTTTTAAAGGTCTTTTCCACCCTAAATGATTCTATGTAATGTATTCCTGAGAGTTATTATTTGTTCTGAAAAGAATTTGATGTATATTAGTTAGGATTTTTCCTTCCTCTTCCTCCCCCCAGTCCTCCCCCCAGTAAAGCACTCTGGAAGTTTTCACTAGCAACTTCTGTTGTCTTAACTGACATATGGAGAAGTCACGATGTTGGCATGAAGTTATCTCCCAGTAATAGTGCTATCAGCATCTTCTTTTGCAGCATTGTTTAAGACAGGAAACTGGCTTTTGTGTTTTGTCTGTAATTTCAGCTTTTCTGAGTGTTTGTTTTTGAATTCATAATGTTAATATTGACAGTTTCTGTTGCATTCTGAAATGCCTAATAAAAGGGATAATGATACCATGAAATATTTCTTTATGGTCTTGTGTGTGGGTTTTTAATTCCCTCTCCTTTATGTGTCTATAATGAATTCTCTGTGGCTGATATTGGAGAATAGCTATTCTAGGAAAAATTGCAGTATAGTAATGCCAACTTTTTATGTCTGAAAGCCTTCAATTTCTATGTGTATTTTTCATAGATAATTCTTTGCAGTTTTCTGTTAGTGCTAACATGAAGAACCATCTTGACTCCATAACAATGAAATTGGTGCTTCTCTGTTAACACAGAAAGCAAAAGTGTCAGCTTGGGTCAAATGCTGATTCTTTGCCCAAGGCAGGAAGAAGGGAGTGGGATTTTCACATCCCTGCTTATTTCCTGATTTACAGTCTGAGCAAATTTGGTCTGGGAAGTAACTAAGACTGAGTATAAAATTAAAGTCCTTTTAGATAATAACAGCCAATGGTTCATAGCAAATTTTAGATAAAATCCTGGTGCTTTTGAAGTAAGCATTAAAAGTTCCGTTGGCTTGAGCACAGCCAGGATTTCACATGCAGTGTTTGAAACACTGTTAAGACATGGATTGATTCCCTGTTACCCTGTCCAAAACGTGCATAGGTATCATTGACTTTAATCTGCAGACCAAGACTGCAAGATGAAATAGCTTGGTCCTTCCTTCACAGAGGGTCATTTAGCACTAGGACAGTAATTTGGGGTTTGCTTGATCTCAGCAGTCAGTTTATGCCTGACACTATATTTTACAGAGCATTTTTGCACAGTATCGCTGCATATTAATTTGATATTCAGTTCTTTGGCCTTGTTTTTGCTTGCCCATCTTTTTATTAACCATTTCCTTTATTGTGTACTTCTCTAGCATTTTTTTTCCCCTGGTTAATTTACAATGTTTCTATTTCTGGCCATCAGATTTCCTCTCCTCCTTTTATGGTTATAACAGAGAACACTTGTAAATCATCCTTCAGACTGCATGCACTGGCTGCCTTCTTGCTGCAGTTGTGAGCAACTCTGCCCCGTCACTATTATGCACTGACATTTAGCAGATCTGTTGCTGTTGTTCCAGAAGTACTATTTTCTTAGCATTTTTAAATTGTTTTAAAATAACTTTACTAGCCTTCACTGTATCTTCATAAACTTCATAGATGCATTCTAATATGTGTAAATACTTGTTGAAGTATTTGGAAACGATCTGTACAAGCCTCATTTTTATATTACTGCAACTTGCAGACAAATCAGCTGGGTGATGTGAAATTCAGTTATCTGTCCTGGTTGTATATTGTATTCTACACAAAAACTTACATTACTTTTATAACAAAGACATCATCCTAACAATGGTAGACATGCCTGCTGTATCCAACATCTTATGCTGTGATCTTGGAAACAAATAATACGCTATCTTTTTAAATTTCCTATTCATTTCCCCAGTCTGTTCCTTGCTGTACTCATTCTCAGTTTAATGCTGCCTTTTTTTCCCTATCAAATGAGATCTTTTGGAGTACCTTGGCATGTACTGTGATTTAATAGTCATTAGCTGGGTTTTCTCTATGGACAAAGAAAAGCTGGCACAGCCAGAACTCCCAGGGTCCCTCTCTCTGCTTTCTCTTCTCCCCCTCAGCCTAGTTCTGGCTTTTTAGCAGCTGGGGTCTCGTCCATGTTCCCTGGTATTTGAAGTGAGATTTCATCACTCTGCAAAAGACAGTACTCATTTCTTTAAGAGCTGTATTCAATGATTTTGTAGCAGTGTCAGATGGCTCAGGATAAGTGAATTGAATCCGAGTCTGAACACAAATTTTCATAGATAAAGCACACTTTCTACGGTTAGTAGTCCTTACTGTTTTGTTTTTCACATGTACAGAGAAGTTATGCTGAAATTTGCAAGTTTAATTCTTTGTAACAAAATGTTAAAATGTGGCAGCTTGGTAAGTGAATTGCCACTTGCTTTCTGCTAAGCATAATAATCAGGTTTGGCCCCAAACTCAAACTTTGTTCCCAAGTACTTCTGCATTTTGATCTGGGACCAATCCAAAATCCCCTGAGTATCTCTCTCTTGATTTTGGTTGGGAAGACATCAGGCTTTGCCAAGAGCAGTGATTTTTTTTTCTTTATCAAGTTGCAATGCAAGAGGTGACAACGTCTTTGGAACAAATAATTATGTGAGATTTCTGCTAGTGCAGTGGCAGCTGGTTTTCAGTGTTACCACCTTTGCTAGCACCCTGGGTTGTTCTTGCTGCCAAAGCAGTTGCTTGATCCACGCCTGAACTCTAGTGTAAAGCTTGCCATTGTATCCAAACTGCTGCTTCTCAGTGTACCTTTGCCTGTGTTATCACATCACTATTGATCTCTCATATTTCCAAAGTGGAGGAGAGGGAAGGAGAGAGGAGGAACCGCTATC
Organism: Forpus xanthops; assembly: GCA_032466535.1. Classification (NCBI taxonomy): domain Eukaryota; kingdom Metazoa; phylum Chordata; class Aves; order Psittaciformes; family Psittacidae; genus Forpus; species Forpus xanthops. The sequence continues at coordinate 27,531 of JASSUY010008467.1, forward strand.
AATGTGACCAGCTTAATTCAGTATATGCTCAATAATGCATTCTGTCACTGTAGCAGGCTATTTATTTTAAATGTTATTATTGCTGTTCATGGAGGCATAGCTGAAATACTAACTTCGGCATTATTAAATGTTAATAGTTGTAATTACTATTAAGTGCTAATAGTCGCAAAAAATGGTAAGCGCTTACTAGCTGTGTAATGTTTTACTGGGAGGATTGTATGCATCAGTATTATTTCCTATGTGCTTGAATAATCCATAGGTTGCTCGGACTAAAAGAATAGGAATAGGTGTTTGTAACCTAAGTATGCCTAGGGGAATGCCAGCATTGCTCCAGAAATTCTGCACATGTATCCAGGCAGACTCAAACTCTAATATTCAGTGATTCTTCAGGTCCCTGAAATACTGACTGATACGTAACGGAAGATAGTAGGGTGTGTTCAAAAATCTTGAGTATTCATTTAAATCTGATAGTGCTTGATTCTGTGAGTAATTATTGAAACCCAAGTGTCCTTGCTTTTTTATGGAGGAATTCAGCATTACTGGAAAACCATTTACATCAGCTCTCACTCTTACTGCATTGTGCCTGCATTGTGAACAGGCCAGATGGTGCTTTGCTGCATGTGAGCACAGCAATAATTGCAGTTCTTAAAGAGAATGACTACATTTTGCAGCATGACACCAATTTTAGATGAAAATGAGGCCTAGTGTATTAACAGACATAAGCGGAGTGAAGCCATGGCCCACAGAGGGGGAGTGGACTTGCTTTCTGGCTATTCCCTCCTATTATTCCTTATGTTCATTAACAAATGTCTATGTAAATTAGGGCTGTTTGAAGAGATGTTTGTGTGAGGTGAAGTTGCAGAAATTATTCCCCATCCTTGCCAAGGCTGTATGTTTCTGACAAATTTCTTACAGTATTATGAAGAGGTATTAAGCATAATAGGTGTAAGTCTGTGCTTTGAAATGAAAAGTTTGATTGGTAGGGCTGGAGGTAATTTTGCTGCCGCTTCCCCCTTAGTCAAAAATATGTGTTTCTTAACTCTACACAAAGTTGTTTCTAGTCTCCAAATAATTTGACCAACTTTACTGTTAAGTGCATTTCCACGCTCCTACTCTGCCAGAAATCTCATTAGTCTCCTGGTCTGCTCAGAAATTAATAAGCATCCATTCCTGCCTCCCTATCCTGCTCTTCTTTTTCCACTTTATCCTTCTTGCCAAGATGTCTTTTCTCCTCTCTCCCTTCTGCTTGAAATTGTAGTGTTCAGCTGCACGGTCCCTCTGCCTCCACTGTCCTCTCTTGAGGTCCCAGACCTGGACTTTGTGGATGGGAAGGGATGAGATGTTGGAGACAGGTTTTAGCAGACCTTAATAGGAAAGGGATGGAAAATTGGGAGGGGAAGGGGGCTGGGGTGGGAAAAGGTTGCTAGGGATTAGGATTCCATCTGCCACTCTGTCATCTGTCCTAACCCTTGTCCTGGGCTGCCAGGGCTCCCCTTTTCTGCTGTTGAAAAGAAGGAAGAAAGCATGGGCTTTTGTTTGTTTAAAAGCACAAAAGAAAGAGGGAATTAAGCTCATTAGGCCTTCCTTATTAGTCACTATTGACTGTGGGGAGTAAGCTTGAGTAAATGAAGGCTTGCAAAACGGGGTAAAATCATTCAGTAGCAGCAGTTAAGGGGAAGCTGAAAATCTGTGTTTCTTTTCCACAAATTTGAAAAATACTCAAAGTAGATGATTTTACATCAGAGTATCAAAATTAAAACCTGGCACATGAGCAACTAATTGTACCACCAATTGCTTGTTTCCCTCTGATTGTCAAGAGAACCAAAATGCTTTTGAAACAATTTTGAGTCATGATTTGGTTGGCTTTGTTGTATGCGTTACAGACTTGGATTGTGTATTGCAGTATGAATTCTAAGAGTAAATTTGTTCTTTTATGTGAGCGCTCTGAAGTAATATATATGAATACATATACGTGAAGTACATGTGTTTAGTAGGATGTTGTTTTATTTGAGAGCCAAGTTTCTGTTTTCTTGCTCCTGGCTTTATCTTTTAGCAATGCTGTGATAGAAAAAAGACCCGATTCTGTGTTATCTGCTCTGATTTCTTGTTTTTAATCATGGAAAAAGAATTCCTATTGACAGGTTGCTGGATTACCATACTGAGGCTGGGTACTGAGGGTGCTTATTAACGTAATCTTTTTGATATAGAGTGTCTTGGTGCAGGACATAAGTAATATGTAAGGATATTTTGGACGTACCAAATAGGTAAGATTTGACAGTGAAATGGTACAGGGTCTCAGATAAATGCAGAAAACAGGCATAGGGAGCCTAAAAATTCACAGGGAAACTACTCATGCCTGTTATTTCTGCCATTTTGGCAGCTGCTGTTATGAGTGACCACTCTGCAAATCAAAGATTTTAACAGGAAAAATTGTCTTGGGAAAGCAGTAATTAGTACATTCTTAGCACGTTAACATGTTTGATGAATACAAGCAATGTAGCAACCAGAGTGATGTATTATTAGCCTTCCTCTGCCTCTCACCGAGCCTGCATGTTATTGCACAGGATAACAAGTCCAGTAGTGTTTGCAGGGATGGGAACACCTTCTTAGAACCACAATCCCTTTGTTTGCCCTGGCCATTAGTTTAGAAATGTGATTTTACAGCTTATACAATCTCAAGCAGCAACTCATGCCGGCCTGGCGCGATGACCAGCAAGTGCAAGGGTTGTGATGCTGGGTCACCGTCACGAATAGCTCTAGTGCTGTCATTCTGTGTCTGATGGTGTCTTACAAGGTGCTGGCAACTTTTTCTCTGGTGTGTATGCGGGAACCTTATTTTCATAAAAAATTCTGTTAACTTGGGATGGCAGTGGCAAGTCTCTTGCAAGTAGGAGATGTAGAAAAAGAAAATAGGCACAAGATTTCATCCCATAGACAGCATTATGTTTTCCCTCTTATTTTGAAACTAATCACTTTTAAATATTTAATATGAGTTAATTGCTTCTGATATTCTTTGTGATTATGAGCATGAGTGTGGATCATTAGTATGTCTCTATGAGCTTTATTGTATTTTTACACAATTTGCTTGCTCTTGAAGGAACCACTTTTAGTGAAGACATTTTCACACAGGGCTTTAAGACAGATGAGAGAAAACAGACAGTTGTTTACAGTACTTGTAATAACACCTTCACTGATATGTCTCATTTTTTAGTATCCTTTTATGTACATGTCTAAAATTAAATTAGGTCTCCATTACTAAAATTAGAGTCATTGGATTAGAAGTGCCTTTTTTTTCTGATCTGTAGCTGAATGAAAGGAGCTTCTTTTGATAAAACTATAATAGAATTAAGTGCTCTACAGCTCATCTCCTGAAATCTTATGGATGGAGTATTAACTTTATTATATGCACCAGACTAAAAACACCTTGAAAGGTGGGTCAGAATTTCCTTAACAGGCAAGTCAGGTTTATCTGAATAGAAAAGATTATGCATTCAGCCCCAGTATTACCCTCACATACCGGATTATTTTTTTTTTTTGTAGGTAGCCTTTCCTCTCCATGTCACAGACAGAACTCCTATTGTATTCAACACAAGTTTTGCTTGTTTGAGGCAACATGCTTGTCATAAACTTCAGTGGATTATACTGGTACTTAATACAAAGCTTGTGCATAAGTATTTTTACTAATTGGGGCTACAGCATTCAGTATCATTGAGCTCTGGAATCTTAAGGGCTTCAGGAATGAATCTACTTCTCAGCACTACTGCTCAATATATGCATTTTGTATGGTTAAGTATTTGCATGTTTCTAAAATGCTTTGTTTTCCAATCCATAAATTATCCATAACTGAATCACAGACATATTCTTTACTGCTGAGGTTTTGGCATCAGAGCTATTGACTGAGTCTTTAGTAGAAATGGTGTAGGGGAAGAGCAACAATCCCCAAAGCATCTATGCCTTTAACTGGTCTGAGCTTGGGGGTTGAACAGAAACATCAGGAAACAGGATCCAAACTTAGCATTTTGCTATGAGATATGTACTGTTAGCTAGCAAGCAATTATTCTGGTACTGAAAACCAATTTCCTCTTTCTTAAAACCACAATAAATGAGAAAGTTTTCCCATGGCTTAAAAGTAGTGAGGCTAAGTACCTTCAGAGCAGTTTAGTATAGCTTGCTGTTAGGAGTCTTTCAAGGTTGTGGCAGACTGTGAGTTCATTTGGTGTGAAATCGTCTCTTCATGAGGCCTTCTGTCTGCTGCTGGGAGGCCCCTGCAGAAGTGACTCTTTTTTGAGCTCTTTGTCTCACAGTCTATGTCAGTCCTATGCTCTGAGGTTATTGAGGGGCTGGGATGGTGTAGCTGAATGTCAAATGGAAAGGGCTTCTCTTTGGAAATAATTTAGTTCCTTACCTGTGGGTAATGGCATAGAACCATTGTTGGTCCCACTGAAGTTTCATCTGGACAAGGTATGTTCAGGAAGTGCCTGAGTTCTCCCCACTTTTTACAGGTGGGAGAGCGCTGGAGTGCCAGTTCACATTTCTGAACTATTCATCTAATCTTGCCAAAGAGCTAGGGATCATGCTAAAAGGACTACCCTTATGTATAGATAAGCCTATTATGTAGCCTTATCTGCCAAATTCTGCATGTAACCTATCATTCAAAAACTGAAAGTAAAGAGAATAAAAAATCATTTCATTGACACCATTTCAGTTGGTGAATATTTGTTGGATTGTGGAAGTTATTTGTCTTTGAATTTATCTATGAACTTTTCTTTGAGATATGTAAGTGTAATCAGCATTCGCACCTCTCAGAAACAAAGTGGCATAGGAGGGAAAGCTGGTGTTTACATTTCTTTCCTATAATTGGGTCATTTCTCCACGAAGAAATTATCTGACTGCACTGAGGTAATTTTTGCATGGTGCAATGTATTCTGTAATGCAGGGAAGTCTCTTTCATGTCTGATGTGTCACTTCAGAAACAGGAGTGGAGAGGAGTATCTTTACAAAATGCTAAGGTTTTGTGACCTTCTTTCATTAGTGCCTGTTCAAGCTGATATATCTTTCATGTCAGCAGTTTGCAAACTTACCTGTGCTTGACTTTTTCCTGCCTTCCAGCCTGGAAGTGCTGGTGCAGACTGTGTAGTGGTGTCAGTCTCCTATGGAAGAAGCCCAGAAGAGAGCAAGAAGCAGGAGCATTGAGTTAAAAACTTCATGTGCAGCAGGATAAGTGAGCCATGACTCATTGATCAGGAGCAAGTGGGGCTGTAGAAGTCATGCTTCACAGATCATATAAAGGAAGTCTTCAGGAGGACTGGTGAGAGTGCACTTGTAGTAGAAAATGTGTTTAACGTGAAAAGCAGGCAGACCTAAACATAGCTCAATCAAGTGTAGCACTCGAATTATGTAGGTGGAGTGTAGTTTTAGACTGAGTCTATCTTATTCTAATTATACATATGGTTTTAAGCAATAAGCTAGGTTATCGTTTAAAGCTTAGGCAAACTGCTGATCACAGAAAGTGAAGTTGTTCCTATCATTTCTTTTTAGGTTGGAAGGCACTTGAAGTGGTAAAGGCTAGTCAAGTTCACAGAGGGGGATGTGACTGAAAACATTTCCTTGTGTGCAGTGAAGCACTGAACTAAAGAGGAAGTGTCTGAAGGGTGGATAAATGTGTGCGTGTATATTTAGCCAAAACCTCTGTGACAAAGGGAAGCAGGGACTGGAAGGATTGCCAGGATCTCCGCACGCAGCATTGGTGGTGGAGGAGTCAGCTGCCTAGAATAGATAGCACCCAAACTTCTGTCCAGGCTGAGTACTGAGAATAGGGTCTGACCTCAAAAAAAATCTCTTACGTGCCCAGCGGCATTTAAACATCAGTACAAATTAACAATTTAAATAGTACTATTTTTCGCGTATATTTCGTAACGCTAGCAAAGCTTTTGCAAATACAACATTTTAACTGACCTGCAAAATCTGTGAGGTCTGTAGCAATACACTTGCTTTTCTCAATCACTGAGGGGCATAGACTTACAGAACCAACTAAGTTGGAAAGACCTTTAAGATCATCAGTCCAACCTTTACCTCAAGGCTGCAAAGTCCACCACTAAAGCACACCACTGAGGCCCTCATCTGCATGGTTTTGGGGCACTTCTGGGGATGGTGATTCCGCAACTTCCCTGGGCAGCCTGTTACAATGCCTGACTACCCTTTCTTTGAAGAAATTTTTCCTGATATCCAGTCTAAACCTCCTCTGGTACAGCTTGAGGCCATTACCTCTTGTCCTATTGCTTGTTACCTAGGAGAAGAGACCAGCTACCTCCTCTCTTCATCCTCCTTTCAGGTAGTTGTAGAGAGAAATAAGGTCCCCTCAAACCTCCTTTTTTCCACACTAAACAACCCCGGCTCCTTATCGGACTTATTCTACAGATCCTTCACTATCTTTGTTGCCCTTCTCTGGACCTGCTCCAGCACCTTAGTGTCTTTCTTTTAGTGAGAGGCCCAGAACTAAATACAGGATTTGAGGTGCAGCTTCACCAGTGCTCAATACAGGGGGATAATCACTGCCCTGGTCCTGCTGGCACGCTACTGCTGATACAGGCCAGGATGCTGTTGGCCTTGGCTGTGTGACACAAGCTGGCTCATGTTCATTGCCTTTCAGTCAGCACACCCAGGACCTATTCTACTGAGCAGCTGTGTGGTCATTCTTCTACGAGCATGTAATTGATCGGTGTTATGATCACTTTCTGAGGGAAATGAGTGTTGGAGTTGTAGGAGGAATTAAAAATCTAAATTCAGTTTTGTTAATTCTGGTGTATAAATAGGGTCTCCCAAGACAAAGGGGTTGAAAAGGTAGCCTATGAACTTAAAAATGTTGTTTACAAATATAGCGTTCTGTTTATTATCTATGGAATGAATTTATAAAGAAAACTTTTGACTTGTAGATTGTTTATTTGAGGGGAAATAAGCTCTCTAACTTCGTAGGAAATGCAGTGTTTCTGGAATGCTTGGTTCAGCATATATGAAACTGTTTTTCAAGAAATTTATTCCACTTCATTAAAAGAAATTTGAGCATCTGGCGGTGTACTAGCAAAATCTGTAGTGCATTTCTCTTCAAAATGCAGCTAAATGCAATCTTCCCCTGGTATGTGTGATGAGTATGTGATAGCTGTATCACCTATTTCTACATTACTCATTTTGACAGATTAGCTTCTTGATGTGAATTTTCTATGGAATGAATCTTTTTTGTAAACATATCCTTAATAAATTAGAAGTTGACTAACAGGCAGTGATGACTAAATTACAAGGTAGGAAATACTAATATGACAAGAATTCACACACCTTAAGAGTGATTTGAGTTTGTGGTCTGTTTGCATATGTTGCTCTTAGCAGCAAACCAGCCAAAGAGCAAACAGTCCATCTCCTAAGTATATTTTTGCTAGTTTCCAGAATAAGTGATGTCAAGTGAAGAACTACACACTTCTGTTTTCTAAAAGCAGCTTTCCCCTCACATAGGCAAAAAAATCCGATTTAATGTAATTGTTATATCACAAAAGCAAAAAAAAATATCCATCAGTACTTCTGTTAGCTCTTATTAGTTGGATTTTAAGTCATTTGTTCTCTTTCAAGTATCATTTACGCCCTATGTAGATCATTTTCTGTCATATATATGCTAAAGGAAATATTTGACATATAAAAATTAATGTAAGAATAAAAAAAAACTTAAATTAAGCCAGCAAGTTAAACCAGGGCTCAAAAAATGCAAAGGAATGATAAGGTGTTGCATTACACTTCAGAAAGCAAAGAGGTTTGACTTTTTGTTTGGTTTTTTCTTTAATAATGAGCACATGTCAGACAAGGCTTTTTTCCTGTTAAAACCTATAGTAGGATTAGCAGGAAAGGTAGTGCCATTCAAGCAATGTATATGCTAATTTCTGAACACTTGAAGTTTATTCCTTTTTCCGCTTTGCTATGTCTTCTCAGTTGATTAGTAATAAATTACTTTTAAGTCAGGACACAGGGGGCTATGGCACAGAATAAAATGCAGGGTTGACAGGCTCATTTATTGGTTTAGCACACAAACATGTTGGGCATATTGCCATTAGTCATCTTGAGTTTGGAGTTCAGATCAAAGAGATGCTTGTCAATGCATTTCCAAAAGGATACGTTACTCATTTCCATAACGATGCTGGTGGTGACAGCATGCTCAGTAGAAGCTATGAAGAAATTGGAACTTCCTCTTTGTTCTTGTTTTGACATGGGGTATATGGTTTATGCAAACTATGTCCTATGGTATTAAAATTAATGAATAATTGTACATTGTTTTCTAGCTAGAAGCAAGTAGAAAGCACACTTTTCAAAACACCCAGCTCTGCTCAGGTTTTGTTGAGTGCATTATCGAGGAGAATGTACAATATGTTGAGTGGATGAGCCTCATCTGAATGGGCTTTCTGTGGCCACATCTGGTCATAATAGGATGAGAAAACTGGGATGCTGAGGAAGTACTGGGCCCTTGTAGATGGCATAGGCCCTGGCACATCTGTCCAGCATCCCTAGTGCTCTCCTGTTAGAGAAGGGCAGAGTCAATGAATTGTTATTGAATGATGACTCTGAGTAAGCCTTGACTAGGTGACTGTTCCAGAGAAGTTCTAGAAGGATTCACAAAATGTATGTAAATGTACGTCATAGATGAGGATATGAAACCCCAGAAAATTAATTTCATCCTCTCCCCCACCCCAAGAGAAAATGTTCTAGCTTCTTTTCTCTCCTACTTTCCAGCATGAAGTGTTCTGACCAACCTGCAGGAAGTGGTGACACCATTAGAGAGCATTTAGTACATGCTCTTTCAGAAAAAAAAACCCACAACTTTAATTTCTCAGAGGAAAGGTTCCTTGCCGTGGGAGAGGAAGGAGTGGCTGCAGACTGAATAGACTGAGGAGGAAGAATCCTCATAAAATCCTCACAGTGTTTTGTTAAAGGATGTTTTAAAAGATCTGACTCAGGAGCTTCTCAGTGGCGACAAAGCTCACCTGGAGTTTACCTCTGGGGCCTTAAATATTGCTGTGAATCAGAACTGAGCAGGCCTGTATATTCACTTTACCTGACCTGTGTGCCATAGATTATACTTTATCAGTTTTATTTGACTTACAAAAAAACCCCTGGCTAAGTGAACTTTTTAATACACTTTCAAATATATAAAATTAATTCTGTCAAAAATCAAAATCTCTTTAGGTATAATTCTTTGTGAAGTCTTTTTTCAACCTATTTGAAATCCTGTCAAATTCTGCCTTCTAATCTTTGCATGTAGCACTTTGTATCTTAGTTATTTGTTTTGATGTCAGCATTTTACTACCACTGAGCCCACAAAAATTTTCAACTAACAAAATCAGTTTCTTCTAATAATGAAACTTATTTTTTTCCCTCCCCTGTAGAAGCACATAATAAAAAATCGATTACACCAAACCAACTACAAATTTCCATGGGAGCTTGAATCTGAAGAATTCCCAATACAGAAAATGAAAATCAAGTGCAGCCAGATCATTGTGATTCCTGTTTGTAGGTATTTATACAAGTAACAGGAACTAGGTTATGCTAATAAGCAAGTCAGCCTTTGAAGTACAAAGCATATGCAAATGCGTTAACCAAAATTTGGAGCTTGGAATGTAATTGAGTGAGCAGGAGAAATACTAAGGAGGCAGAAAAGTTACAGGACTATGGCCCACTTTCCAAGTGGAATTTATTGAGTTTTCTGAAGCCTGTCTCTGTGTCCCAAATCTTTTCTCATTCTGACTGCAATTTCAGTTGATAAGCAATACTTTAAGCTATTGGAGGTCGTGGTTAGGCGTTTTGCACGTTAATGCTCATATATTCTTCCTGCTGTTTATGTAAATAAGGGACTTTTGCGTTTACCTTTTCATTGCTTAGATCTTAACAAGGACAGCATTTCAACATTTTTAGGAATGCTTAAACAGCTAATTTTGCTCCTTAATTTCTCTTAACTTCTTTCCAGCAGCAGCACTGAGCCAATATGCTCTCTAGCTTTAAGGGGAATTTAAAGGGAAAGGCTGGTACAAACCTAGGAGTATGGAGAAATGAAAGATGAACAGATGGAGTTTGAATATTAGGAAAATGGAAAAAATTACTTGTGAATGAATGTAACTATTTGTAGAAGAACAAACCAATAGAGAGACTGGAGAAAAGGCAAAAATAACAGAGCAAGAAAGGAAATTTTGAGCAGTTGAGTAGTAGCAGAATGCAGTAAATGAAATTAAAGAAGAAGCCTATTATTTTAGTGGTAGGAAGCTGGTGTTTACTTTTGAAGCCCATGCTGGCTTTTTCTGTTTGTTTGGGGGCTTTCTGCATTTTAGTTTTCCTTTAAAATCTACAAGTGCTTTGGCTGAAAGTTATATGTTTCCTTGTGCCCAAATCTGATGTTTTTGGGAACATGCTGCAGGAGGTAGTTGCAGAGTAGTCCTGCTCCCATAAATAATGGAAGTTAATGAAGGTGAATACTCTGTAATGTGGGATAGAGTTCATTGTTCACTATCCAGAAGATGAAAGAAGTTATTCTGGAAAAACAATGTTTGTAATATGCAAGCCCACTAGTAGTGTTGCTCATAAAAGCAGCTGTTGCAGCCTTAGACTGTATATGTGTAAAACCAAAGATTGGATTTGAAGAAGCATTCTGAGAGTGGTATCAGACTGGGTCAGAATAGGTGCTTGAGTGCTGACATATAGCTTCAGGTTTCTTTAGTGCTTTGACACATATACCACTGGTAGAATTTAGTGACAGATTTTAAAGCAACATCTGGCTGCAGTGAAGGGACTGTCTGAGGAGCTACGCCTTTGAAATATTAGTCACCTTAGTTTTACAACACTGTTGACGACAAAATAGTGGTGTTTTGGTTCACACTGTAAAGTTTAAAGTTTCTTATAACACAGATGGAGGGAAAAAATAAAAGGGAAAAGTAGAAGAAAACAATAAGAACACCGTATCCGAGAGGAAATGGAATACCTCGGCACTTCTCAGGATGATTGCTCTTTCTTGTTAAAAACCAGGAAGATTTCAAAACAAATTTGAAAGCATGGATTAGGATGTGTGTCCCATGTATATATCTCCTACTTGTTTAGTAGGATAATATATAATAGTAGTAATAGTATATATAGTAGCAATTGTACTGTGCAAATTGCAGATTACAGTCTAAAGGGAAAATCCTCCATATGAAACGAATCTTCAAAGACACATTCAATTTGCTGAAATTTAATTACGAGATGAAAATCTTTTTTACCTCCAGAGGAGTCAAATGTTCCAGATTTATAATTTTTAGAAAGACTTAAATAGATATAGAAATCATATAAAACCAGAAATCTCAGGCAGTAGAAAAGCATTATTTTTTTAATAACATAGAGAGTAATTTACAAAACAGTGTAATCCAAGAGAGCTACATTGACTTTGGTATTTAATACTAAAAATCTACTTTGAATTCTGCATAGTGGAAAGGTTCTTGCATTTCCTACTGGTTCTTGCTTAGCATGGATCACAGAAGTAGCTGGTGAAGCCCAACCAGAAATGATCATGTGCAGCCCTACATGCGTTAACTTTCCTTATAAGTTTTGTTTGCATCCTGTTTTTTAAAGTTAATGATTAAACGTCTGACAGAAAAACAAAACTGGGAAGGTGCAGTACTTCAGCTTTGCTTAAAAATATTTTAAGATGTATGTCTCTTCGGGACTGCTGGAGGTTTTGACTAGTCATCTCTTAGAGTCTGATGTTTTACTGTCACACTGCCCAGAGTGTTTGAGCAGGGATTAGGAACCTTGTGAGATAATCACTGCACAAAACACTATTTACCACTTCAGAAAGCCTAATTCAGTCTTAGTCTACATCCTGTGTAGTACAGAAGACTTTAGTTGGCAGAAGTGATTGTCAGACTTCAGGACATTAAACAGCCATCTTTAAAGATTGACATTTAGATGCAATTTCTTGCTTCCATTTACATTCTGCTCAGCAAAACCACCTTGTTGCAAACTGTGCAGTGTGGCTTAAGTCAGTGATAATTCTTCTGCTGAAGAAAGAGATTATTTACCAACTGCTGCAAATTTTTCAAGACTGTGACTGAAACCAAAGAATATGTTCACATTTCTGGTCATATGCACAATCTGTGGATTATTTCCCCATGGAAAATATTATTTTTGTGTTAAGATGCCATTTACAAATGGCTTCTGTGTTTCCAGCAGCGACTGTATATGGCAGTAGGAGGTTTGGGAGTGCAGGGAATACACATCAGAAGCATCCTGCGCAGGTTTTACTGCAAAAAAAAAGTCTGCAAAGCATTGAATCAGATCTCCAGTGACAAAAGGTCAAGATAAGTTGTAATCATTGTCCAGCCAGAGGTTGTTAGAGCATTGCGGACCCTGGGGCACTTGAGAAGTCTCTGTGCTGAAACAGTCTTCCCTTATATGGTCTAGCTAGACCTACAATTATTGAAGAGATGAGCAGTTGAGATGGGAGCTGGTGGGATGCAAAGAGGAGTTTGTGTCTTGTTTTGGAAAGGAGATGATTCTAGAGACATTGCAAAGTAGCAGTGCGCGAGCACTGCTTGGATAGGTGAAGAAACAGAAAGTGTCTGCAGCTTTTTGAAATTCATTAATAGGGTGGTGAGTGACACTGGGAAATGGAAAAAAGTATACAGCAAAGTCAGTTTAAGACAAGGAGTTTTACATTTCAAAACAGAAAGGTCCTTTCTAAAGATTAACTGCCTTTTAGGACGTTAGAACTGGGTGTGTTAAGGACTCTTTCTTTTAACTAAGAAAGTCCTGAATGTTTTACACAGTAGCATGCGTTTTCTTACAAGTATTTCAGACAAATGCCTTAAGGAATGAGGCAGGTATAATCAGCTTCAATATTAACTACATTTTCATCAGGGAAAGGCTGCTAATGCAAGCTTAAAGTGACAGTTTAGAACCCTTTTTTAATAGGAATTCAGAATTCATAATGTAGATCGTACTCTACGTATTGCTAGAAAGATACTTCAGTATATACTGCTATAATTAAAAACTGCACAGAAAGAAACTGTGGTTGCCTATCTCTGAGCATATGCCCTAACACCGCTCCCACCTTGATCAGGCATTCCAGATTCAGTAATTCAACTTGGAACAGTTTGGCACAGCCTCATCCTGTGTTTAGGGATGACTTACTCATGGATTTGCGTACTGTTTTGGGGTATGTGAAGCCGTAATAGTGTAACTACCATGAGTCTCTTGCACAACGTACCAAGACCATGACGAATTCCCTATTTGCTATTAAGTAATTTCTTTTTAAGATTTTTTTTTTCTTTTAAGCAGCTTTTTAGTAAGCTGCTATAAATTCATTTCTTTTATTGGACATGAGAAGTGGAAATAAATGCTTCACTCTTGGTTTAGAAATTAAAATCTAATGTGTAGTCTCCATTATAATAATTTGCTGAAAGTGGGTCACACGAATTCTGGTTTACTCCTTCATATGGTGTTACTGCACGAGTTACGTTTTTGTTTCCATACTTGCAATGCAGTCAAGAGAACACTCTTTATAATAGACTGACCTCTAGTTCCATGTGCCTGTGCAACTGTCATTTACATGTTAAGTGCAATGCATGTAATTTATTCTCTAATGCCTAATATAAGGAAGCAAGACGGGACTATGTGACATTGAGAGATCAGAAGTGTGAAGTGTTGTGAAATAACCAACCCAGAGCTATTAATTGTATTTCTTCATATCATGTTTCCTATGTTTTTTGTTTATTCTACACATGAGGTTTTTTTGTAGGAAGCTTGATTCTGAAAACAATGGAGCATATCAACAATGAAATAATTCTTTTAAGAGGCACCATAAAGGCTGATAGTCCCAAATTTTACCTGCATGTTTTTTGTTTACTTTATGGGCTTGATGCTAGTCTAGACCTGCCCCTAATGCTGCTAGCTTCAAAGCTTTTTAGGTAAAAGAGGAGCCTCCCTCTGCCTTTTTGTCCTTCGGCTCTGTGGGTGTTTGAAGCTGCTCTTTGTTTTCAGTCTGTAACAGCATAATGTTAATCTGTGTAAAACACAGCTATTCAAGTTCTTTCAACTCTATGTAGTAATCACATTTATGAGAATGTTGTTAGGGTTGTAGTCAAAATGTTCATTGACAGTGTAAGAGGATTTTGTTACCTTACCTATAACTTTCAAATCAACTCTTTTCGAGAGACTTGAATGATGGAGAGTGTTCTCAGTAATTCAAAATGCCTGAAATGTAGGGTTGAAAAGAATCAAAGTCAAATACAGAATACATTTTGAATACTGTAATTGAGTATACTTTGATAGCATGAAACATCCAAGGTGAGGCAGTTAGTGAGCCTGCAGTGAATTTGTTGCGTGAGTATTTTGAATAACTAAGCAATTGAACTTTTAGGGTTATAGAATCATAGACTAGCTAGAGTTGGAAAGGATCTAAGATCATCTAGTTCCAACCCTGTTGCCATGCACAGAGATAGATACCTCACACTAAACCATGTTGCCAAAGGCTATGTCCAATGCAGGGAAGAACTGTGCTAAGCACTGAATGTATATGGAGATTTTCCCTTGAAGGGAAAGAGATGAAAATGTGACATAAAACAGTGACTTCAAGAACAACTGACAATTAGGGTATCCTAATTTTAGGTGAACAGCTTGGTGCTTGGAGGATACTTGGTTGGAAGTCTCTGTCGTGATTTAAGCTCAGTCAGCCACATAGCCGCTCTCTCACTGCCCCCCTGCCCCTTCTTCCTCCCCCACTCCTGGAGGGATAGGGAGGAGAATCGAAAGAATGTAGGTCCCATGGGTTGAGATAAGAACAGTCCAGTAACTAAGGTATAACACAAACCACTGCTGCTACCACCAATAATAATAA
>JASSUY010008469.1:0-11661 GCA_032466535.1 Forpus xanthops
GCTGAAACTAGAACAGTATTCACCCCTTATTCCATAACATTAACATCATGCTCAGATCCCTCATTTTCAATATACCATCACATGCATATATATACATACACCAAACACACAGATGGAGAGAGATCATACCTTAGCGCATGGACCTATCCCTAAAAATTGCTGAGTCCATCCAGTCCATGATGTCGGTCTCCATCTTTTGTAACAGTCTTTCAGAGCAGGAGAGGCTCTGTGCAGTGTTCACACACATGAATAACCTGGGTAATAGTGTCCATTGTTAAGTCCACCCCTCAATCATGAGTCCATGTGTATGCTGCATCTCTGCCCTGATGGCCTGAGGTGTCATGGGCCCATCAGGCTCAAAGTGATTCAGCCCCCTCCCCCCTCTCCAGCAGTTTCTGCAGCTTGTCTTTGGGTACTCCATACAGCTGCCTCCCATCTCTGATGCTTCCAAAGCACTGGAGGGGCCCAGTGGACTAAATACTTGCTCATACTGTCCCACACACCCTGCCATTCATGACTGTCCAGCCTTGGGGAAAATCTCTCAGTCATCCTACATCATAGTCTAACCCCAGACAAGGCCCACACCCCACTCTGCTTAACTCTTAGGGCCAGATGAAGTGGTTGTGGGTAGAACACACTCTGCATGCACGCCAGCATGCTGATCCCCATCACAATCAGCAGGCAGGCCTCAAGGTTACCCAAAGGCCATTCAAACCCTTCAGAACCCTCAAATGAGGCTGCCATACCTACCAATGTGGTTGGTTTGGCTGCTGTGCTTGCCGGCTCTCTCACCACCAGCTGCTCTTTGTCTGAATCCAGATCTTCCTCCCCTACCTCACTGGGAAGTGCTGTGTGGTCTCCTGCAGCCTCCTGGGGTTAGGGCTCGAGGGCTCGGTGGGCGGCTGCTGGAGAATGCCCTCAGCTGCCATGGGGCTCGGCTCAGCTGTGGGGCTCTGCTCAGCTGTGGGGCTTGGCTCAGCTGTGGGGCTCGGCTCAGCTGTGGGGCTCTGCTCAGCTGTGGGGCTCTGCTCAGCTGTGGGGCTCTGTTCAGCTGTGGGGCTTGGCTCAGCTATGGGGCTCTGCTCAGCTGTGAGGCTCTGTTCAGCTGTGGGGCTTGGCTCAGCTATGGGGCTCTGCTCAGCTGTGGGGCTCTGCTCAGCTGTGGGGCTCTGCTCAGCTGTGGGGCTTGGCTCAGCTATGGGGCTCTGCTCAGCTGTGGGGCTCGGCTCAGCTGTGGGGCTCTGCTCAGCTGTGGGGCACTGCTCAGCTGTGGGGCTCTGCTCAGCTGTGGGGCTCGGCTCAGCTGTGGGGCTCTGCTTCTCTACCATCTCCTCCCGCTGCTCGGCAGCCCCTGGACTGGGCTCAGCTCCTCTGCCACCCCCTTCCCATCCTCCAGGTCCCCAGGGCAGCTCTCCCAGGCCAGTTCAGCCACCGGCAGCTCCTGTGGCTGCCCCTTTGCCACCCCCCCCCCAGCTCCCCACAGCCTCATGAGGACAGATGTGAGGATGACGGCCAGGACAGTGAATTGCAGCTGGATGGCCAGGTACAAGTCCACATCCACATCTGCCTCCCCCTGCTGCCAGAGCTCACCCGTGTTACAAACCACTGCCAAGAAGTACAATGAAACAAGAGCCTTAACCCAAAACCCACATCTGATAAATACTAAGACAGATAGCAGCAGTAAGTAAGGTAAAACAGGCTGAAACCATGAACTCAAGAGAATCAAGAGCAACAACTCTGAGAGCCAATAAATCATTACTGTGATGAGTGACTATTAATCCTGTTGTTATCTCAGCCCTTTGTGACCCACGTTGGACACCAAAAAGAACTGTCATGGTTTAAGTCTCTCATGCAGTTCGCTCACTCACACCCCCTGCTCCCAGAGGGATGGGGAGGAGAACAGAAAGAATGCAACTCCCATGAGTTGAGAACAGTTTAGTAACTAAGGTATAACACAAATCACTGCTGCTACCACCAATAATAATAATGACAAGGGAAGAGAATACAACTGCTCACCACCCACAGACCCAGCCTGACCCAGCACTGCACCCCCCTCTTCTGGGTCCCTGCTCCTAGATTTTACACCCTGGGCATGACATGCTGTGGTATGGAATACCTCTTTGGTCAGTTTGGGTCAGGTGTCCTGTCTCTGCTTCCTCCCAGCTTCCCCTCCTCCCTGGCAGAGCATGAGGCTCAGAAAGTCCTTGGTCAGAGTAAACATTACCAAGCGGTAACTGAAAACAAGGGTGTTATCAGCACTGGTCCCAGCACAAAAGTCAAAAACACAGCACTGCACCAGATACTAAGAAGGAGAAAAAAATTCCTGCTACTGCTGAACCCAGGACACAGGGAAAGTTTAGATTGGGTACAAGGAAGAAGTTCTTTACTGTAAGGGTGGTGAGGCACTGGAGTGGGTTGCTCAGAGAAGTTGTGAATTCTCCATCCCTGTCGGTGTCCAAGGCCAGGTTGGACAGAGCCTTGGGTGACATGGTTTAGTGTGAGGTGTCCCTGCTCATGGCAGGGGGGTTGGAACTAGATGATCTTATGGTTCTTTCCAATCCTAACTATTCTATGATTCTATTAACACTCCACTGGCAAAACAGGACCTGGATATAAACAATCAGCAAATCAGCCTTCAGAACCTGATGTTCTGTATGTTCTGACTTCAATGCTGACCCTGCTTTAAAAGTGAGGTGGAAGGTGGACCAGATGAATTTCTGGGGTCCCTTTTAATCTGAATTATTCTCTGTCTATCACATATCTAGGTATACAAGAGGTAAGTCCTCTACTTGCCATGCAGTAAAAAAATAATAAGTACAATCATAGCTGAACTGGCCAATTGCACATTTTAGACTTCAGAAAAATCCAAGTCAAGAAAGATTAAGCTCACATATGATAACATGGCACAGTGAGTCTATGGCATACTCTCAGCAGGTACAAGAGGCAGATAATGATGCCATGAAGCAACTAATCAAATAATTAAACACAACATAGCAACCTTAGTCTGGGCATTCATTCCATCAAGGCTGTTGTCAACCACGATATTCATGATTTTGCAGAAGCAAAAGCATGAACTTTCATCCTGTCATTCCAAATTCTTCTGTTTTATTGTGTTGAATCAACTAGGCCTGCTAGCAGTTGCTCCTGTGTTGCCAGACGGGAAAGCTCAAAGCCACCTGTGAATCAGGAGGGGACAAGATGACAAGCAACTGCTTGACAGATAAAGATCCTGTTCTTGGAATAGTTCCTGTCTATCCTGACAAATATGCCTTAGCTGAAAAGCGTGTGGTGGCTTGAAAGGAGGAATGAAGAGAGGGGAGGGAGAGGTTAAGATCAAAACTGACTCCAGGTAAGGTAGCTCCAAGGCAGAGTCAAAAGAGAATTGTAGGTCAGATGGAAGCACCCTTGAAGAGACTGGGCGTCTGAGAGGATGTCTAAGCCAAACTCAGGATTTTATTCAGGAGATAATTTCTCCTTGATGTTGCTGGTAGCCTTCAGCGTTAGGGACAATCAAAGTCCTGGCTTGAAGGACCTAGTAAAAACAAAATAAATGAGGAAGCCCAAGTGGCCCTTTGGTAGGACAAGATAATTTGTGATTCACAGTTCATAGTACAGACAAAGGCAAATGTGATGGCTAAAATACCATTCATTGCTGCACAAGGAAAAAAAATCTCAAATTCTTCAGCCCCCCTGGGAAGGACAGTGGGGTTTTTTCTGTTACAATCTGACAAGTATTACCTAGAAGATGGATCCTGGAAGACAAGAGGGTGAAAGAAGTGAGGACGTATAAGGGTAGATCACGAACAGAGCCCTGCAGGAAGCAGACAGACATGCACCACAACAGACTGCCAGAGCAGCTCTGAAACACCAAAAAGCCTAAGAAATCACTCAGACCAGGACCAGCACTGCAGAACTCCACCTATGAAGGAAAGTTCGTGGTGTTCAATGTGGAAGAAGAGATCCAGAAAAGAAACTTCTGAGGACATAAAAGAAAGTCCATTTCTACATGAAGCCAGTGATGGAACAGACGGATGGCATCTGTAGATTGTCTAACTTGTATCGTACCTCGTTGTACAGTCTTGGACAAATGCACTATCATCAGTTGACCAAACGGCCAGCAGCTGTCACTCATGCAGGCAGAGCTGGGATCCAAGAGGGAGCAAATTGAGAGGGTCTGTTCTTCTTTGCCAAGGACCAGCAGGTGTGGAAGGAAAGAGATGCCAAGCAGAAGGGAACCAAGCTAGAAGAAAACTCATTTTGTTTGAAGTTAGCCAGTGTCAGATTGAAGAAATCAAAGACTTGTTTAGAGTAAAGCAAAGAGAAATAAAGGAAGCATTTTTCAGATTTCAGTCCAAGCCTTTTGTCCAGTTTAACACTTTTTCTCTTGTCCTTCCATTTGCTTGTTTTATTCATCAGTCACAACAGAACAGCTCCTCCAGAAGAGACTCATCCCTTGGCTTTGAGATCACTAAAGAGATCAATACCACAGCAGTCTAGAAAGCACAGTTTTCATTCTTGCACTACCACATACACTAATATGCTTCTTCACACAACACTGTCACTGGAAATAAATCCATAACCAATGCTGCGCTATAGCAGCATTAGTGTGCAGACTTCATCAAGACAACTACTAAACACTGAAAGGCAGCAGTTGCCTGCTACCAAGCTCTTTGTTGTCTAGTCTACAACAGGCTTCCAAATAATACAAAATCGGCTCTAGATTCTTCTGTATGCCAAGGAAAATGAAATCCAATGAGCCAGAGGAGCTGAAAGGCCTGAATTCATTACAGTCTTCAGGGATCAAAATAACAAGTAACAGTGGGCCTCTATAAGTAGGTTACGACATCTTCCTCTTTAGGAATCTTGTTTTAGCTGGTCTAAAGTGGCTTGCATCCCTTCATAACTGATGAAGTAACTGAAGTTCTTCTAGGAAGCAAATCTTCTGCCCTACTTTGTTCTATGCCAGGATGAATCAGACTTTGGATCAGCTCCTTTCCTCTGTTAGTCCATGATATAGGGAGCCTACACAACTAGCACAGCTCACATTTAAATTCACAGAAAGGGAATTTGATAATATCAGTCCCCATGGTGTTACCGTGACTTGAGAACTGCTCCATTTTTGCCTCTTTCGGCTCCAGCTGCATCTTGCATAGCAGTGCAGAGTAGCTACACTGTCTTCTACAATCTTGTTCCATTGCAGAACGGGCTCTGTTCCATTTTCCCCTTGCAATTCACATAGTTTGACATCCAAATATAATCTACTACTAAATTAACTAAAAAAAAAACATTCTGTCACTCTCCCCTAGCTTCCTCAGCACATCTAGTTCTTTCTGTGTCTATTTTATACAGAGCAAGTTCTGCTCCATAATGAGAGCCATTTCTTACTTTTCACAGAATTAAAGCAATTTGCTGACACTTAAAGGAAAGTACACTTCAATTCAAAATTCAAGACAAGCGTAAGAGTACCTGACGGCATTCTATATGACTCATGCTATTTTTTAAACCAAGTTGACAAACTCTCAAAAGTTTCTAAGAGCAAAGGGCAGACATTTTCTGAGCCTGATTAAGACCTTTTTCAGTCCTGGAAATAGAGAACCAAGATAAACTCTCTTTAGCTGATACTGATGTTGATTTCTGCCTTCACAACACGACTGAACAGTTGAGCACTAAGCACTCCAGTCGAATCATTATTTTCTGCCTTCTCTTTTTAAGCTTGGCCCCTAATGTTGCTAAATGTACCATTTTTACATGAAACAAAACAGAAAACTGCCCACCTTCCTGTTCATTACCTCATATGGTGGGCCTGAATGGAAAACACCAACATGGAGAGAATTATGCATTGCACAAAGAATAGCTTGGGTTTTCTCTACGTGCATAGTGTCTTAAATGGGAAACAAAGTACATTTTGGATCATATCACTGCTGCCAAGGCATTCTCCCTCTGGTGGTCTGATCTGAGGGTAGGTTCTGGAGTAATTTCCTAGAGGGAAGCTGACAGCTCTTTCACACCCTTCCCTCCACCCTCTACACAAATGGCAGTATTATTCGTACAGGATTGCTATTTTTCAAGACTAAATAAAGTAATTGCCTTTAAGGCAAAGTGCATTTGCTGTGTAAAGACTTCAAAGGGATCTTTGCCAGTGTTTGTAGGGACTACCACCATCTTGGATGTATGTCTTTTTGTCCCCCAAAAGGCACTTTAGCCTACTTTTTAATTTTCAGAAAAGAGGCCTTTCTTTATTGTTAACAAAAGCACTACCTTAGCATCTTGCTTGCCAAAAAAAATTAAGTGCTATCAGCTAAATACGCTTCACTGTCTGCTCTGAGTTATACACCAGTCATGGTAGGTTTTAATTTGATTAGTGATTGGGTTAAAAGCAGCTAAATAAAAATTATAATGCCCAAGAGCCACTTAGGCTTGTTCAGACACTTTAAATACCAAATCCCTTCAGCAATATAACATTATCTTTATAGACAAAACTAAGTTTAAAAGTACAAATCTAATTGATCTCAAGTGCATTGGAATTACTATATTTAGGCGTTGGATTATATTCTCTAGAAAGCCTCATGCTATGTAAGCAACAAAATTAATTGTGGAAAGACAAAGGTATGTGTCTAACATGCTTATGGATTCTTAAAAATTCATATTTTCATTGAAGCTGGCAACGTTACAGCTGCTCACACCAGCAGTGAATTTGGCACAGAGCCCTATACGTTGAGCAAATATAAGCTGGATATTCTGGTCTCTTTCAGAAGATCTGGACTTCAAGCCCAGCCTCAAAATCACTATTCACAGCTCTCACTGCTGCAAGAATTAAAAAGTAAATATAAAAAACCAGCAAGTTGATACTGAGCAGCTAAGTAAGACTTCCTTTGGCCTTAACTGGAGGCTCAGTTCATGTAAGCATACACGGCAGATGCTAGATACCACAGAAGGATGTCATTACACTATTTCAGAATAAAGAAAGCTACCTAAACAGAAGGAAGGAGCAATCCATCACCAAAGCCACTTTGAGATTAACATAGCATGTACTGAAAAAAGAACACAAATATATATATTTGTCTAGTTGAACTTGTGTCCTGGCTGGACAGGGAAGTCATAGAATCATAGAGTAGTTAGGGTTGGAAAGGACCTTAAGATCATCTATTCCAACCCCCCTGCTATGGGCAGGGACACCTCCCACTAAACCATGCCACCCAAGGCTTCAGGTGGATTCTGGCTGCTTCAATCTCTGCTGCTTCATGCAGCTCAGTTGCCTGCCTGCAAAAAGACATTCCTGGGAGGGGAAAGCACCAAAACCCATTTTTTCTTGAATGCAACTCCATATCTGCATCTCAGAATAAAATAATTGCCAAAACTACACTGCTGATATGATTCAAGATATCCTCTAAATTTCAGCGTCTGACCCTGTGTTACACTTTCTGCTTAAGATGGGATTTTCCAGTAACAAGTCCCAGAGAGGAGTTTCCTCCTCTTTATCCTCCTTCATAAAAGGAGATACATTCACTGGTTAGACAGACTAACTTGATCAAGGTCATATCCCACTTTTAATACATGGGACTGGGATGGGTCTTGGGTCTTGGAGGTCTTCCTAAGATGTTTCCTAACAAGCTAGGGAGAGCAGGACTGGATTTGGATCAGAAATTCCACAGATGAGCAAAATCTTTTCTAGGTTGAAGGGTGTTGTTGGCTTTTCTTTTTTTTTTTTTAATAAGAATTAAAACCACACAGAGTGGGAAACAAAGTGAAGTTAAATCTATCCCAGCTTTATGAATTTTAACAATTCACTCTGCTGTCTGTAGAACACAACAATATAAATATTGCTATCTCTGTTAAAATGAATTATTGACAATTTTAATACATGTTGCACAGTACATATTAATATAGAAAAATGCATGTTATCAGCAGTGCAATGTTGACCATGTACTAATCCATTCCACCTGCTCAAATATTAGTGCAAATAATTATATATTTGTAATGCATCATTGCTGTCTAGTTTGAATCTCTGCCTCCAGAATAAATGTCTCTTCTCTGAAGTTGTTTGCTATTATGAGTAAAATGTTCTGTATTCATACTCAAATGGATAAGTAAGATGAGCAAACTTCAAAAATCCACTTGTCTGAGACTTAGCAAGTAATTTTAATGGGTTGATTACAGTAAAATGAATGGTATAAAAATGTTTCTAACACAAGCTTATGTTATCTGGCTTCTCTACAACACTCAAATACCACATATCAAAACAGTGCAGAGTTCAAAATGACCATCTTCAGCTGGCAGTATCAACTGAGGTGAACCTTAAACATGCCTTTCAGCAGGAGCTATTTACCCTGATACCATGCAATTATCTACCTACGAATTGATTCTGGGGACATCTTCTCTCTAGAGTCTTGTCTTTCTTTTTAAGCCAAGAGGTGGCCTTGGTGAGACTGGACACTTGGTAGAACAACAGCTCTCATCTCCAGTGGACTAATCATCAAAAAGGAAAAGCAGATGTACAACCAAGACACTATGAGGGGACTATTTGTGCTAGGATATACCCTTGGCTAGACAAAAAGTTGGGATAGGGCTAAGAAAAATAAAGCATAGCCCTGGGAACAAATGAGGCAGGGTTAATGTGAAGAAATTGCAAGGGAAGACTGGTGCAATCAGCCAGCCAACAGAGGTGAGGAGCAGAAACAGCCCCAAAAACTTACAGAGCCCCATTGTGCACACAAGAGAAGGAATGAAAAGAACCAACATCTCTTAGTCCATTCTCTCTTCCATCCTTGCTAACAATAAAACACAGCATGAAGAAACTTTCAGCAACAGCTGCTGCTGCCGTGATGCCTGTCTCCCAGAACAGTGTTTGTTCCCTCCAGCTCTGGCTCCAGCAGCCTTATCAACAATTCTGGGTTTCAGTGAAAGAAGAGAGAGAAGCTTTAACACTTCAGGAAGAAAAAAATTTGAAGTATCAACTTTCAAAGAACATTGCATAATAGAGGAGCAGCTGAACAAGCTGGCACTTCCAGCTATGGGTCTCGAGGCAGTCACACATGCTCTAAAATTACGTTACCAGGGTGGAATAATTCCGAACTTCCAAGGATAACAAACTATAGCTTGGAGCTACTGGACCCTTTTAGACAGCCTGTGCAGGGCAGGCAAACATCTTTTCTGTAGCACAAGGGTAACCTTTGTCATTTTTCACCTCTTTTCATTTTTCACCCTCGTGACAAATCATCACATTACGCTGAGGCTATACAACCAGGGGAAGGTAAAGGCAGGCAGAGAATATGCACGCTGACCCCTTGCAGCAAGGGTGAGAGGCTTGGCTGAGACCAGGACAGGCTTTAGCATGACAAAACGTAGGGACCACCACTGCCTGTATGTAGCTTGGCCAGCGTTGCAACCTCAGCTCCAAGGTCTCCTCACTTCACAGAGGGGAAACAGCTGTGCAGATGAGCAGGATTTGAGACCACTGTAAGAAAGAATCAAATTTATTTTCATCCCATATCTGAATTAGTTTAAATTACAAAAAAATAAAGTGCAAATAAAATTTCAAGATATAACCTTTAAGTACTCATTTTGGTTTATTAAGGTGTTCTCAAATACACTATTTAGAGATGGCTCAACTTTACATTTCATGTTACTTTCCTGACATGTTACCTAATGGATGCTGAAGCTATTTTTCCCACCATGCTTGACCCCTTACCTGAAGTTACAACATAACGCACCATAAAGCCCGGTCAGGGGAGAGCACAGAGAAACAGATACCTGCAGATATGAGAATATGAGGAAACTAGAGGAATAGAGGAAGGGAACTAAACTCTTTCTACCAGGCTACATGTGGATGAAGAACCACCAGATATGTAAAGGTCTCTTAGGAGTTATGCTGCAAAGTTACAAGTTAAAGTGTGGTAACAGAGAGGAAGGGATAGTGCAATCCTGAGATCTGGAAAGGAAAACAGGGCACAGGGATGCAAGGCTAGTAGAATAAAAGTAGAAATGAAGGCTTCCACACACACTATGGTCTGTATTGACACAGTAAGCAGTGCCCCTTACAAGATAAAAGACGACAGGCAAACACAGCTGCTTCCCCAGTCTAAGATAAGCAGAAGACATGGTATAGAAATCTCCTACCACCAAAAGAAATTAGAATGAAGGGAAAAAAACGACAAGCAAAGCAGTGAACATAACTGGGTAGATCTGGCTCATCCCTCTCCTTAAAATAGGTATTGAAACACTGGGAAAGAAAATAACATTGCCAGCCTTGACATTGGGAGAGAAAATATTCCAATGTAGACAGCAAAATGGAAACCTACCTCCACTTAGAACTAGCAGAGAAGTGAGGGTGGTGGTGGAAATAATGCCTAAAAGCCAATACCCAGCAGAACATCAGATCAGGAAAGGCAATCCTAGTTTTCAGTTGTTCTCTAGAATAGCTTTTGGTGCTGACAGCTGGCTTATCCTCCCTGCTGCTCCTAGGACTGGAAAAGCAAAGGAGAAAAGCCACTACCTGCATTTAAAACTTGACAAGCAATTATTTATCTACTTCCTTCGTATAGGAAAAACCATCATGTCTACATGGTTCCTCCATCCATGACTGGTTTAGCACAAACACCAGTCCAAATTAAGATAGGTATTGCCATGAAAACCTACTCCATAAAGCACCCTCCTGTTCTGGAATTTGTCATGACATCTAAAACTAAGTATACTAGGCTTACTGTCATTCACATACTGCATTGAGAGACCTAGAACTATGGGCTTCTGAAGAGCAGGCCAATATGTACCAACATCTGAAGGAATACAACAGACATCACCCTCTTAAGGGCACTTTGTAAGATGCAGCATTTTTGACACTTATTTGCACCATTCCCTACAGAAATGGTACAATCTGTTCTGACAACACTTGACCACAACACCCCGACACCAGCTATATGGCAGAGGATTGCTCCCAAGGCAACTGGAATTGTAAGTTATCTCCCAATATCATGCCATTCTCAAATCACGTAGTCACAGATGCACGCTCAAGTACAGATAGTGTCTTCCTGTTTAATCCAACAGTCTCAAGATGAACAGCTCTATGGAAAGTATTACAGCCAGTTTCCCCCCTCTGGAAACTTACCTCATTTCAGGATAAGCCACATATGCGAAGGGTTTTAATTCCAGCCCTGCTTATTCTCCCACGTTGATGTATATTCTTTTAGAGAATAGATTCAGAGCAGCCCCACAGAGGACTTGGGGATGCTGGACAATAAGGAAATGAACATGAGGCAGCAGTGTGTGTTCTTGCAGCCCAGAAAGCCAACTATATCCTGGGTTGCATCAAAACCAGCGTGACCAGCAGGTGGAAAGAGGTGATTCTGATCCTATACTCTGCGCTCCTCAGACCTCACTTGGGAGTATTGCGTGCAGTTCTGGCATCCTCAACGTGAAAAGGACAAGGACTGCTGGAACAAGTCCAGAGAAGAGCCACAAGGATGATCAGGGGACTGGAGCACCTCCCATGCGAAGACAGGCTGAAGAAAGCTGGGGTTGTTCAGCCTGGAGAAGGCTGTGTGCAGATCTCATAGCAGCCTTCCAGTATCTGAAAGGGGCCTACAGGGACGCTGGGGAGGGACTCTTCATGAGGGACTGTGGTGATAGGACAAGGGGTAATGGGTTCAAACTTAAACAGGGGAAGTT